>PVIC010025112.1:13595-25463 GCA_004025085.1 Thryonomys swinderianus
AATGTTGAATGTGATCATAATGTGTATATAAAATGTACCAATATAATTAATTTTTAAAATAAAAATAATAAAGTGATAGCTCTAACAAATACATTGGGCAGGGGAGCTTGTGATACTACATGTTTGTGAGTTCTATCTCCAGAGAATCTGACCTCATAGTTCTGGAGTCAATGAATCTCCCCTCAAGATCAACACCCCAGTGATAATGATGGCCATTATCACCAGACCACAGGGTCCCACTGGGTTGGGCCCTAGAAGGAAACTGAACTAAGAGTCTGCATTTCCTAAGGAAAAAGATTAACCACTCACTTAACCCACTTTCTGTTATGGGAGGAATGAAAAGTTGCAAAGGTAGGATAGAGACAGGGAACTAAATGGAAAGAATCCGACCAGGTTACACAGCTCATCTGAGGGAGAGGATAACTAACTTAGAAGAAAGCATGTGAAAGTGAAAGCAACATTTTTTTTCCTCTGAGATTTTGGGGATCTGGAATCTACATTCAGAAACAGTATAGACATGTTGTGTCACTGTTATCATTGTTTAACAATCCAGAGTCACTTTCTTGCCCATTTTTGCTTCCTGGGATACTTCAAACTTGATTTAAAAAAAAAAAAAAAGCATGGGAAAAATGCACAAAGCTAGTATTTCCACTCACTTGGTCAAGCAAGACTGTAAGTACACATCTGAGGTGGCCCTTAGTCTCTCCGTCAAGACAAAGACAGACCAGGTCTTACCACACAGATTGGGTCCCACCTACTCCTCTGGCCCTACATGACACCCAGCTTTGACCATGTCTTTCACATGGCTGTCTCTTACCGGAGAATATCAAGTATCTCACCTGCTTAATGATTTAAGAAATGACATTTCTGATTTGTACCCTACCATTCCATGCTTCAACTCCTGCTAACATGTTCCTATTTAGACCAAGTGGTCTATCACCTCTGTTTGACCCATAAATGCACACCAGTACATCCTCAGGCACTGAGCTTTTCATTTTTATAATAATCTGTATATCATGCAGCCTTTAATCTTTTTAACTTTGGCCTGAATGCCTGACTCCTGATAAAAGTGAACCCACGATCCTTGGGAAAAACAGTGCTGATGACAGAAGTTTATAAGTATCAGCCAAATGTTACCTCAATGAAGGATTGGCCTTAGTCTCCACTTATAAAAATAAATAAATGAATAAATAAATAGCACTAACATTTCTGAGCAAGAATCATCCTCCATGGCAGAAGTCACTAGCACTTAGTCAGATTTTCTCTAACAACTCTGTACAGAATGACAATTCACCCATTACCTAAGGATGCATTTCCCAACAAGATTACATTGAAATATGTACCAATAAGCTAACTTGCTTGAATTTCAACATTCTAGGAATGCTTTATGAAGATTTTCTAGTGGTCACTGGATGAAAGTTCCACCTATTACAATCTTCCTGGCTAGAATTATTAGGGCCAAAGGCTGTCCACTAGAGTACAAATAACAAGGTACCCGTAATTGAATTCTGAAGAAGATATTTTCTCAGCCTCTCTCTAGGAAGTTAGGGTGGTCTTTGATAATTAAGATGTATCTCCTGACTGGATTCCTTAACTAGGAAATAGTGTCAACCCTATCTCATGTTTAACTAAATGTTGGTGTATATGGATCTGCCCTAATTGGACACTAGACAATTTTTGCCCAAGGATGTTTCCCCCTATCTTCTGTGTTTCTAAAAGGTTATCACAAATCAATTAAGGAAATCAATATTCATAAATAATTACTTCAAAGATTTTCTGTTCATCCTCCTAATATTCGTTACTTAACTCTTAGCAAATCAGACATTTCGGTTGTTGCCAACCCAGATACTTTCTACTTGGTTGTACTTTTGTGGTATGTAACATTCAGGCATATAATACAAAACAGCCTACTGGAGTTGTAGTAAGAGCTGATTATGTTGGCATCACTGAACTAAGTGCTCTACATGTGGGGTCTTATTTGACTCTTAAAACAACCCTTTGAGCCGACTGCTGTTATTTTTCCCACTTTACAGATGAGAAAACTTAGAGAGTTTATGCGACATAAGGTCACACAGCTGTCACCAGAAACCGGGCCTAGGTAGTTTAATCCACAACTCCTACGTTTAACTCTTCTACCGTATCCCTTTCCTAAAGGAAAAACTTGACTTGACATGCAGGGTGCTCTATATTTCATTCGTGGATGTGGCATCTATAAAGTAACTTCCACTGTTCACTTATTTCTGAAAGACTCTGGTGAAGGATGTCTGTGCAGGACACCAGCCACCATTATCCTTGAGAGCTCTGAAAAGGAGCCAAGCAGACAAAGCGAATGCATTCCAGCACTGGACCTGACAGCAGCTCCGCGGATCTCAATGAGCTTTCGTTTTTGTTTCTCAAACTGGAAAGCTGATGGTATGAGATTATAAAACCTTCACACCCGACCCCACATGCATAACCGGCTACCTCACAAAAGAGGTGCTGTGCTTGTCAAAGAAAACTCCTACAGGAGACTCTAGGAAAGGTAAGAGTGTTGTGTGTGTGTGTGTGTGTGTGTGTGTGTGTGTGTGTGTGTTCTTGCAGAAGAGTAATGGGCCTTGACTTCAGAAGATCATTAGAGAAATTGTGACAACTTCTCATGCAGCCACCAGAAAACAGCTCAAACTCATTCAAGTAAACATGGCTTTATTAGTTCACAGGCCTGAGGAGTCCTGGTATAAATTTTTTTCCAGCCAAAGTCGATTCAGACTCAAGGTGGTTAAGGCTCTGTCCCTCACCCTGGTGACCTCACACCTCCTCAAGCTGGCTTCTTCCCTCAACATCTTTTTCATGTGACAAACACGAGGGCTGCAGGTGGCTCCAGGTTACAGCCGGTCAGTTTGGAATTCCAACAGAAAGATGATGGTCCCTCACAAAATCCATGAGTCATTGGGAAGACATTGGCAATGTGTGACTAATGAAAAATAGCCCCCTGAGGGAGGTGGGAGGTGATACAATTTAGGATACATAGGCCACATGAACACTCTTACAGCCTGGGAAAGCTGGGAATGTGGAGGTAGAGGACAAAGAGCCCCACTCCTGAAATGAGAGAAGAGTCTCCCCGAAGAACCCACAATTAAGGAAGCAATGTAAACAAATAAAACAGTTGTAATCTAACAACTTGACAGTAAGCCTATATGACTTATTTTGCCCAGGAAAAATAAAAAGACAGGCTTTCTCTGGTAGGACCACTTTGATGGCCATTCTAGGGTAGTTAGAGAAAGTGGAGGAAAAGCAATAGTTTTGCTGGGTTTCCCACTTCAGGAGACCTGGGCCCCCTGAGACAGGGATGAGCCCTCTGAACTCTGAATTGAGACCTCACCCAGTGGCCTAACTGGTGCAGAACAACTCTGTGAATGCAGGTAAACCTCTCCTGCCTCCTGAGATGTCCTGGGTAGGGAACTGGATAAAAGACACACACACATTTCCCATCTCAGAGATATACTTACAGGTGTGACTTTTTTAAATAGTTCCTTTGGTCTGGGTACCAGTTCTCGTTTGTTTGAAGCTAAGAAAGTATCTCTAAAATTCTTGTAATTAAAAGCCTAAATATACAAGCAGAACATCTGCAATTCTAATCCTTCTAGACAAAACATCACAACATAGTTCACAGGCCCTCAAAGCAGACACGTAAATACCCCATCCTCTGCTGCTGAGGAAGAGACATAAAAGGCTCTGTTTGCAGAGTAAACCTACAGGGTGTCCAGGGAGAAAGTCCACAGCCTGAGATTCAGAGCCAAGGAGGACAGTCTGCAGGAGGCACCCTGAAGACCCCCAGAAACCCTCAGTCCCACAGCTGGGTCTTGATGAAGACTTCACCGCGTGTCTCAAATGTCAGCGCCCGCCAGTCCAGAACATTGGGACTGACGGTCCCACCAGCATATACTGCGCTGATCTCCACGGGCGACAGGACAAAGTCCCACATGTTCACGTCTCCAATGTCTCCCACCAAGGACTGATCTGCATCGAAGCTCCCACCGTACGAATCCTGATCCTGGCCGAGGATGATGATTGCATCTGCCCCCACGGTGTACCCTTTCTGCAGGCTTTTCCTCACCTGGGGCTTCCCATCTATCCACAACTCTATGATCCCTGAGACAGATTCCCAGCTGGCACAAAGGTGTACTGGAGCCATGGGAATTTCAGGAGCCTTGAATTGTGCCTCAGGCCCACCTACTCCAAGAAGATATCCTCTATCTTTTGACCAAAATAAGAGGATATCATTAGAATGTTTCCTGGTGGCATAAGAGAAAATGCTGTACCCGCGGGTCCTGAAGAGATCAGTGTACAAACGGAGGCACACAGTGAAGGCTTTCAGTGGTGTCTTCAACTGTGCTTTCAGGGAAACATAGGAGTTATCTGACTTCCCAGGAAACACAAAAGTCTTCTTAGACATGTCTGTGGAACAGAAAAACCAAGTGGAGATGAAAAGAAGATTCTCAGGCCAGAGATTTAGCTCAGTGGTTCCGGAGCCTGCCTCACAAGCGCAAGGTCCTAAATTCGATCCCCAGTAACCACATACAATGCTGGGTGTGCTGACTCACGCCTGTAATCCCAGCACTCAGGAGGCAGAGACAGGAGGATTGCTGAGTTTGAGGCTTGCCTGGGCTACATAGTGAGCTCAGGGCCAGGCTGAACTACAAAGTGAGACCCTGTCTCAAAAAAAGAAGATTCTCAGATCACAAAGATCTGCACCTCACTTAAAAATAGGTCAGCATCAGCCAGGCGTTGTGGCTCACGCCTGTAATCCCAGTACTTGGGAGGCAGAGACAGGAGGATTGCTGAGTTTGAGGCTTTCCTGGGCTACATAGTGAGTTCAGGGCCAGCCTGAACTACAAAGCAAGACCCTGACTCAAAAAAAAAAAAAAATAGGTCAGCATCAGATGGATATTGTGAAATAGAAAAAATTCAAAGGGCAACGTGGTGGAGGGGTGAGTAATAAGGGGTAAAGAAAAAATGTGATGGTAATAAAGGGAAACAAAACATGTATTTAGGGGTTGGGGGTGCGGGTTGGGTAGGGGAACAGGAAAAAGTGGGAATTAAATTGTATTATATACTGATACAAAATTCCCAATACTGAGTGTGATCATGATGTGTAATACAATGTACCAATAAAGATAAAAAAATTTTTAAAAATAGGTCAGCATCAAGAAACAGCTGACACCTTCCCTGTTTATACACACACATACACACACACACACACACACACACACACACACTCAACCACACCAGATGTTCTTCTGAATTCAATTTACAGAGTCTTAAATCCCACTCTGTCCCTCAGATCACATCTCTGTCATAGCTCGGGATAGCCTTACCTCTCCCACCAAACACATCAGAGAGGCTCATCAAGACGAGAAAACAGCACAGCAGCTTCGCCATGCTCACTGTCTGTTTCCTGGGCTACCAGGATCTGGATTCACAGATGTCTTTGTCTCGATGTTCTCCGGCTAAACATCCTGGATCCCTTGCCTCAGACCTAGATTTATATCCACACCCGAAGGGGAGTCTGTGCCATTTTGTAAATGATTTTCTAACACTGTCCCTCAGGGCAAGTGTCAGGGCTGTGGGAGGAAGGGAAGCAAGACCGTTCTGGAACAGAGAAATCAATGTGGGTTATTTATTACAAACTCCTGGGACTACCGAATCACCAATTCTTTGCGACAGGAAAAATGAAGAAGCTTCCGTGTTGGGCTCTCCATCCTGAGAAAAGAATGTGACGCCCTTGCTTAACAGACAAGGGGCCACCTGTGCGCGCAGGGCAGCTGCACGGCCCCCAACTGCTGCGGCCCAGGTTACGCCGTCAGGCAGAAGAAGGCTGCCAGCTCCTAGAGACGGACCTCGGCGCGGATTCTCCTCATAGACTGCTCACTTATACAGATCGGGAGCTGAGGAGAACAAACAACTGGTCCTGGAGCCAAGAACTGAGTGCACACTTCAGGAGCCCATTGGTCCACCCAAGCACACCCCTGACCGAGGCTGCGTCAGAGTTTCTTCCCGCTCTTGACTTTTCATTTTCAGAGTCTGTAAAGTCTCAAGGAGAAGTCAGGATGATCTGCGTCTGTTTCCTCTGTTCACAAATTCAGTATTTCCCTCCATGGCTTGGCGATCCTGCTACAGGTCCTACCTACTTCGCTTTTTAACATGACTGTTTTGCTGCTTCTCCTTCGTCCTCAAACTCCCCAAATCACATGCCACCCTATGTTCGACAGATGAACTCGCTTCCTCAAGGAGAAATGACAAGTAACCAGAGAAGAACTACTGGATCCTTGTAGCATAGGTTCTGGCCCATTCTCTGGTAGCCATTTTCAGCTTCTCTGACAAGAAGAATCTTGTGTGAAGCTGGACACAATTGCACAGCCGAGCACTGAACCTCCCAGATTCCTCGGCAGCTAGAAGTAACAATGTAACTGAATTCTAGTCACTGAGACGTGAACAGAACAAGGACAGTCTCTAGGTTGGTCCCACAGAGAAGACAATGTGCTGCCCCCTCCCCTGCCCCTCTCCCTGTGGCTGGTATTCACACGTGCTCCCAGAAGACAGAGCTGCAACCTTTCGATGATGACAAAGCATAAGCTGCTTGTTAAGGTTCATAGAGCAACAAGATAGATGGAGCCTGGAGAATTTGTTTTGGAGACGCTGAATCAGCCCTGGACTGCTTACCTGAATATTTACTTAAAGGGGAAATAATCTTCTCTCTCATGAAGTCACTAATAATTTGGTCTTTCTGTTTGCACATCCTACTACAGACTTGCATAAAAAAAATCTACCGCCCTTTCTGCCTCCCTCATTATAATATAGACCAATTTTTCACTTCTGCAGTAAACCCCAGACCCCCATGACAAACAAAGGAAGGAATGCCGCTCCTCTAGGTACTCTACTCTCTGCATCGATTTCTGCTTCATATTTACTCAGTAATTCCCCTAAATAATAATATTTTAGAAAAAGAAGGAAGGAGGAAAGGGTCATGAGTAATTATAAAGTTATGACCTCCTTTTTCCCACCCGTGCTTGTTGGGGGAGAGACTGGCATCAAACCCGGGGCACTCTAGTACTGGGCTACAGGCCCAGCCCTTTAATTTACAACAGAGTCTTGCTAAACTGCCCAAGGAAGGGAAGCTTGCAACTCTCCAGCCTCAGCCTTGCTAAATGCTGGGATTATACGTCTGCTTGAAATTTAGGCTTTGGTCTTCACTGCTCCAACCGAACCAACATAAACACCTCTCTCATCAAATTTAATAATGGGTTTTCTATTGTCTATCGCTCCCACTTATCACAACATTCAACATATACAATAGAATTTAAGAAGTGGAATAATCCTAAGGGTTTGGGCCTGAAAGTTCTCTCCCACCACTCTCCATTCTCGACTCCCAAGCAGAGATGAGAAGCAGACAGAGCCTCAGTCATCTCAGTCATGCTGAGGCTCCTGACACCAACCTGATCTCAGGTTTTCTGAAGTCTGCAAATTGCAAACCCTTTTTTTTTTTTTTCTTCTGAGACAGGGTCTCACTTTGTAGTTCAGGCTGGCCCTGAGCTCACTATGTAGCTCAGGCAAGCCCGGAACGCAGCAGTCCTCCTGCCTCTGCCTCCCAAGTGCTGGGGTTACAGGCATGAGCCACAGTGCCTGACACTGTGGTATGTGGTATTGATTGCTGGTGGGTGTGAGTCACCATGCCCAGTATTGTTGTATGTGGTTACCAGGGATAGAACCAGGAACCTTGCGCTTGCCAGGCAGGTATTAGAATGAACCCCTGAGCTAAATCTCCAGCCCACAAACCCCTTTTTAATTTATACATTTCACTCAGTCTTAGGGCTACATCCATGTCAAGAGTTTTAAAATACTTCCCTAACAATGCCCTGACCTCAAACTGATCATTCCCTTGCCCTGAAATACAAGCATTATGCACAGGAAGCCTCTTGGACATGGCACTTAGGAATGGGCAGCAGAAACTGCACCTAAAAAGCAGAAAGGGAAGATTCAAGAAGAAGAGAACGGTGTATGTAATGGTCGCCACTATATTTAACTTTCTACTGTTTCATACAGGAACTCCAAAGACATATTCGATCCTTTATGCCCATGATAGTCCATCGTAATGAATCTGTATTTTTGGCCCAAAATTTGCAGATCAAAACTCTGAAATATCCTTACTATATAGATTGTACCAGTCAATTCTTCCATTCTCTTATTATCTAAATAATTCCTTTGTGTAACTTCCTACTCCCTGGTTGGTATGAGAAGTACAGTTCTGAGTGGAGCAGAGTGATCATATCTGTAATCCCTACACTCTGAGAAACTGAGGCAGGGGCTGCTCACGAGTTGGAATCCTGTCTTCACAACACAGCAAAATAGCAAGATACTGTTTCAAAATGAAGAATTAAAAGGGGCTAGGGATGTAGCTCAAGGTGAAGGCCCTGAGCTCAATGTCTAGCATCCAAAAAATTGCTGCTCTGTTTTACTAGCAAAATAATTACATTTGTGTTCAAAATGTATTATTGTCTGTTTCTGTGCCCACTATTTATATAAACTTCTCAATAAAATAATCTATATAACTATTGGGCCTAAGGCCTCTCACATTAAACAAGTAAGAGACTCTGAAGGTTACTACTATAATCAGATCTGTGTTTTATAATTTGTATTGGCAGAAGTGTGAAGGATTACTGGAGTGAGAAAGGCTTAAGGGTCTTAGTTCATTAATTCAACCAAGACAAATACTAAGAGTTATTTATTAGGGATCAAGAAATAAGCCAGTTAACCACAGAAGTCATGGTAAAGATAACAAGGGTCAAAACTAGGGCAGATTCAGAGAAGGGAATGAATTCAAGCTCTTCAGGGTGGCAAACAGCTGGAGTACCAGCACTTGGAAAGCTGAGGCAGGAGGATCACTGTGAGTTTGACAGTTCCTGGGCTACAGAATGAGTTCAGTGCCAACCTGAACTACATAGAAAGACTCTTCCCAAAAGACCAAGGTCTGGGGCGGGGGGTGGGGGGGAAGAGAAAGAAAAAAGACAGAGAGAAGTATGGAAAGCAGTGTTGTCTAGGTGGCACTCTTAGGACAAGCACTAGGTGAGTGAGACCAAGACATGGTCTAGTTTGTCCCACTTATTCGATCATCAAATACTCCCCTAAAGTATGCTAAGCACCTGGAAAAGACAGTTTCAAGGTCAAGAAAAAAGGCACACATAGACAGATGCAAACACAGCATCATCATTTTTGAAAAACAAAAGATTTGGACCCTTTGATTTGTGAGCAATAGTTTCATCTTTTTTTTTTTTTCTTTTTTTGAGACAGGGTCTTGCTTTGTAGTTCAGGCTGGCCCTGAGCTCACTATGGCACCCAGGCAAGCCTGGAACTCAGCAATACTCCTATCTCTGCCTCCCGAGTACTGGGATTACAGGTGTGAGCTACCACGCCCGGCACTGTGGTATGTGGTATTGATTGCTGGTGGGCGTGAGTCACCCCGCCCAGCATTGTATGTGGTTACCGGGATTGAACTCAGGACCTTGCGCTTGCGAGGCAAGCACCGGAACCACTGAGCTAAATCTCCGGCCCAAGCTTCATCTTTTTGAGAGCCACTGATTGCCAAGCCTGGCACAGATTTGGTGTCCAACAGTGCTATAGGGTGAATGGATGAGGAATAACTGAAGGAATGGAGGAAGAAATGGTAGAGAAATACAGCAGAAAAGACAAATTTAACCAACAGTAGACTGAGCACAAATGCCAATATCTTTTTCCCACCTCAATTCCTACAAATGACAGAAAACATTTTTTTCAAGTAAATCATTGTAGCATCAGGGGGGAAAAAAAGAGCTTTATTAATAGAAAGAATCATGAGGAATTGCCAAAAACAGGAAAACATATCAATAGAAAATCATAACCCAAAACATATGCAAGGAAAAGGCTGTTTTCATTTGTACCACTAGTTAATGTAAATTCATTTAAAAGAATGTTTATATAATGTTTCTTCTTTGTAAAAGTCTTTTTGGTCTATGTCTTGTACTCTGAGAAACTACTTTGAACATAATAATACACAGCATATTAACTATTGCTACTCATAATTTTGTTATGAAATTTTGTTTTATTTTTTCACAAAAAAAAAAGTGAGGGGCCAGAGGGTTAGCTCAGTGGTTCCAGCGCCTGCCTCGCAAGCGCAAGGTCCTGAGTTTGATCCCCGGTTACCACATATAATGCTGGGTGTGGAGACACACCCACCAACAATCAACACCGCATACCACAGTGCCAGGCGTGGTGGCTCACGCCTGTAATCCCAGCACTCAGGAGGCAGAGACAGGAGGATTGCTGAGTTCGCAGCGGCTTGCCTGGGCACCATAATGAGCTCAGGGCCAGCCTGAACTACAAAGTGAAACCCTGTCTCAAAAAAAAAAAAAAAAACTACTCTGTTTTTCACCATATCTTAGTTATTTCACTCACAATTATTTATATTTTGGATCTCTCATATTAGAGCAACTTTGCAATATTTAACCTCTGTGTCTGATTTCTTTCACTTAATGTTATGGTCTCAAGGTCCACCCATTTTCTTACATATGACTCAAATGTATCTGTCTTTGTGTTTGAGTAGTTCTCCATTGTGTATAAGTGCCATACTTCCTTTATCCATTCATCTGCTAATAGGTACACAGACTGCGTCCTTGATCTAGCTGTTGTGAACTGTCCTGCTGTAAACATGGGTAAGCCTGTGTCACTGTCATAGAGTGACACTTATTCTTTTGGGAAGATACCCAAGGGGAATACAGCTAGGTCAAATGGAAATGATACCTTTAATTTTTTGAGGAAACTTTATACTGAATTCCATAGTGCTGTTTGGATTTGTATTTCTTTAATGGCCAAAGATGCTCAACCACTTTGCATGTCTTTACTGGCCACATGAGATAGATCTACCTTAGGAAAGAGAACTTAAGAGCAAATACAAAAGGCTCTTGGAGAGACTTATGATTAAGACACTCAACATACACAAAGCATAGAGGAAAGCAACTAAATAAATAAAAGACAAAAATATCTTGAAAATCAAAGTTATATTTCTCAAAATAGGAGCTTGAGGTAAATAAAATATTTCTTTAAACAGGGAAATTTTAAAAACAGTAGAAACTATTCCAAGAGTGGAAGACAAAAGTGGTCAGATCAGAATGGCCTTGAAGTACTCAGCAAGATATTTAAAAAAAAAAAATCCATAACAAGCAACTTGAGAACCAGGATAAAATGTAAAGTCAGAGAAATCTCCAGGGCTGGAGACTTAGCTCAGTGGTTCTGTCACCTGCCTAGTAAGCGCAAGGTCCCTGATTTGATCCCTGGTAAACATATACAACAATGCCAGGAGTGGTGACTCACGCCCACAGCAATTAGTACCACATACCACAATGCCAGTTATAGTTGCTCCCGCCTGTAATCCCAGCACTCGGGAGGCAGAGGCAGAAGGATTGCTGAGTTCGAGGCTTGCCTGAGTTACATGGTAAGCTGAAAGCCAGCCTGAACTACAAAGCGAGAACCTGTCTCAAAAAAAAAAAAATCTCCAGGGGCTAGAGGGTTAGCTCAGTGGTTCCGGTGCCTGCCTCGCAAGCGCAAGGTCCTGAGTTCGATCCCCGGTAACCACATATAATGCTGGGCGTGGAGACTCATGCCGACCAACAATCAACCACATACCACAATGCCAGGTGTGGTGGCTCACACCTGTAATCCCAGCACTCGGGAGGCAGAGACAGGAGGATTGCTGAGTTCGCGGTGGCTTGCCTGGGCACCATAGTGAGCTCAGGGCCAGCCTGAACTACAAAGTGAGACCCTGTCTCAAAAAAAAAAAAAAAAAAAAAAAAAAAAAACAAC
>PVIC010025113.1:5909-25647 GCA_004025085.1 Thryonomys swinderianus
GTCTGCTGTGATCCTAATGGGCTTCCCTTTGTAGTTGATTTTCTTCCTTTCTCTCACTGCTTTCAGTATTTCATTCTTTTGTTGTACATCTGGAACCTTGATAATTATGTGTCTAGGTGTAGATATTATGTCACAGTGTTTTGGAGTCCTATAGGCCTCATTTATCTGTATGTCCATTTCTTTTCCTGTGAAGTTTTCTGTTGTTATCTCTGACAATAGCTTTTTTATGTCTTTTACACTGTCTCCTGCTTCCTCAGTGACTCCAATCAGTCTTATATTATTTTTCTTTGAGTCATCTAGAAGCTGTTGAATTGATTTCCCATGGTCCCTTGCTCTTTTCCATAGATTGTACCTTTCCTGTTCATTGGCTGCTATGCTGTCCCCTAGGTCTGAGATTTGGTTCTCTGCTTCATTCATCCTACTGCGCAAGCTTTCGTTCTCCTTCATCACTCCCTAGAGTTCTGCTTGAAGCTGTTTAAAAGGTTCCATTGCTTCTGTTATCTTGGATTCTATCATCTCACTGACCTCTTCTTTAATGATGTTTTTCAATGTGAACAGTATCTCTGTTTTGATCACAGAGATGAGTTCTGATTTCCATTTTATTAGATCTGCTTTAGTTACCATCTCCAAGAGTCCTGGTGTTTGAGTTTCAGTCTGCCCTATTTCCCTTTTCTCTGAATTTCCCTGTGGTGGTAATCTTTGTGTCTGATTTTTTTTGTATATTTTCTCATTTCTACTTTTTTGTTGTTACTAATGGTATTTGTTTTATTCTTTGCCTGATGACAGGGCAAGGCTTGTTGCAGGTCTTTCTATTATCTGGGGCCCTTTGGATGTGGCACCTTTCTGAGGTGTCCTCCTTGAATCTGTGTTGACCCTTGAGAGTTCTCAGTTCTAATACATCATAGGAGAAATTTGAGCAGAATAATCACATCATCCTTGTTACCATAATACAATCAGTGCCAATATCAGCATTACACACAGTAAATAAAATGAAAAATTTTGTTAATTTCTATTCTGAAGACTTTGAGCTCATGAGTTACCTCAATGAGCATATGCCAAAATTTAGAATTAATCAGCAATGTATATACAACATGTAGATTGTAAATGTACCCCCAGACCCCTTTGGGGATGAAATGTCACTGGGGATCAGGGAGGTAAGGAGATAGGAGGAGAGTGAAATAGGGTTAGCAGAGTTATGAAGATCACCCAGACTCGAGTACCTGACATATGCCAGTGGGTAATAGAGGATAAAAGGACATATATAAAACAGTACCAACTGTATGCTGTAAGATCAATGGAGACTTTGCACACCTTCTTATAATAGTACAGGAGAAGAAATAGGGAAGCCTAAGAGTCTTTTACTTCTGGGTATTGCTTCTGACAGGAAGATAGGAGAGGGTGTGGGGACAAGAGGTGAATAGAGGGATCTAGGAGTAGATGGCAAAACAGAAGCTAGATTCCCTTTTTTTTTTTAATCTTGCCTGGTCTCTTGGCAGGGCTCCAGTGTTGAGGGTTGCAGGAAATGGCTCCAGCTCCTCTCAGGCCTGAGTCCTCACAATGCAGCTCTGGGGTGGAATGGGGGCTGACCAGCAGGCCTCAATCCTATGTTGTGGGGATGGTGCCCAGGGGTACCCGAGTCCTCTCTGCAAAGCTCCAGGGTGGAGCAGGCTGGTCGGCAGACCTCAGTCCTCTGCCTGTTTTCTTAAGTTTTTTATGTCATTCTTTTGTTGATCTATCTATGATATTTTAAATTTTTATGGTCTGACTTTTAGATAAAATTATCCATAATTCCTAGAACAAAAGCTTTCTTTCTAAAATATCCATTGATATTTGCAGTGAAAAGAGTAATAATCAGAGCAGATATTCTTAGACCCTAAGCACGTTCATTTAATTTTATGGAACACAAGAAGATAGGGATACTTAGAAAAATTGTTTAGAAAGGCAAGGAAAGATAATTAATAAGAAATACCCAAGTTTAACTTTCTTAGTTTACTTCCTTCTATATTCATCTGCAATATTTTATTCTGTTGATCTTAGTTCAGTTTCTATAAATTTACTTTCTATTCCCTGTCTTTCATCAAATATTTGCTAAATCTTCTAAATGCCAGTTTTGCTGCGTGTGTGGTGTACTAAATTTTAAAAAAACATGATTATTCTCCTCAAAGAGCTCACAACTTTCAGAATAAGTAAACAATATACATTTTCAGAGTACTATGAGCTTTGAAAACAGCTGTGAATAAGATGACTGAACACGACTCAAAAGCCAGCAGCTTGCCCTCATGTGTAGAAGTCAGGACAGTTTTGCTCCCAAGGCTCCACTGGATCTGTATGAGCTAGAAGAAAAAGGTTTGCAGCCAAGGCCAGGGGTGTGAAGAAAATGCTCATAATGAGAAACCTGAGCAAAGGCACAAAGGTTTGCAGTAGTATCTTCTTCTTGGGAAATGAAACACTACTCTTTAGGGAGAAACACTGAACATGTTTGGACAAGAAATTTGGGCTTACATTGGGAAAATTTAAAATGTAAAGCTAAGTTAAAATAACTATTAAGTCAGAATGATGGCATCAATACGTAGTGCTGATGACATACTTTGATTTGTGCTGGGGTGAAAAGAATATTTTCTACAATAAATATGAAAAGCAGCAAAAGAAAAACAGAAACCTAGATTGCTAGTTAAGAGATTGATGGACTAGTTGAGATGGGCACCCAAAACAGTAAAGAACAATGAAAAGAAAAAAATTAGAGAATTATGTCAGCAGCAGATCTCAAAGGCGTTAATATTTTGATCAGATGTGTGAGCGGGAGGGAGGAGGTAGAGGAGGTGTGAAAGATATTTCCATGTTTTCTACACTTGTGATGGGGAAGGTAAAAATACAGATAAGATAAAACAAAGGGTCAGTAGCATAGTGTAATGGGCGAGCTTGATTTTTATGCAACGTTTGAAGTTCTTGCATTATTATAAGAATTTGGAGCTCATAAAAGGGTGAGCCTGGGCATGTCTCACTCAACATCAGCACTGAGTGAGAAGCTGAAAATGCTGGAGTGAGTAAGCTTCTCATTGGGAAGAATGAAAGTGGAAGAGCAGTGAGGATAGGAACTGAACCACACCTGCACTGAGCTTCTCACACCCACTGGTAGACATCATGACTGTTAGGACAGAATGAGATGGGAGATGTAGGCATCTCATTAAATGAAAAAAAAAAGACTAAAAATTATATAACAGTGATGAAGTGCTTGAATTTCCAGTCCTTAAGGCAGCAATCAATTCTAACATTTCTTCAGCCCAGACGATACCAACTCTGCAATTTGCTGGGAAGAGAGGTTCTATAGAAAAATATGTGACATGTGTTTAATAAAGGGTATTCATATTATTCAAATAACTGGCTATGAATAGTGAAAGAGAGAGAAGTGGGAGTTGTGGAACATTAAATGTAAAAATCATTGTATTATTACATTTTTTAGAATCAGTAATAAGTGTGGTTCCACAATTTGCATTTAAGGATCATTATAATAATTGAAAATTGTGTAGAGAGGAAAATACCCACAAATAAAAGGAAGCACATGAGTCATATCCTAATTTTCCTTCAAAAAAAGCTCTTGTTGCATAATTTTTTGAGTAAAATTGATAGAGTAAGAAGGATGGCAGAGTGGGGAGAAGAGTAAATAATGAATTCAATTTCTAATATACATGTACTCACTATAGAGTCCAGAGAATGAGCAATTCAAGAGTAAAAACCTAGGCTCATGATTTTAATTTATTCAATAGACTTGCAACAAACATTTCTTTAGTTTATTTTTATCTTTATTGGCACATTGTATACACACCTCATGATCACACTCAGTGTTGAGAATTTGTACCAGTATATGGCATGAGTTAATTCTCATTTTTTCCCATTCCCTTAACCACCCCACAACCTCCATCCCCTAAATACATAAACTTTGTTTCCCTTTTTATTACCATCATTTTTTTCTTTACCTCTCATTACTCACCCTCCACCACATTTCCCTTTGAATATTTTCCACTTCACAATATTGATCCTATGTTCTAGAACTCATTAGTATCATCAGTTCCTCATACCAGAGAATAGATATGATATTTACACCATCTGTGACCTATTTATTTCACTTACGAGTAGATCCTGAAGGTATGTCCACTTGAGTATAAATGACTCAAACTTATCATCATTTAAGGTAGAGTAATACTTCATAGAAACTGCATTTCTGTCTGTCTGTCTGTCTGTGTCTGTCTGTCTGTCTCTCTCTCTCTCTCTCTCTGTCTCTCTCTCTCTCTTTCTCTCTCTCTCTCCTCTCTGCCCCAAGCCCACTGCTACTGATTTAAGTATCACTGTAAATGAACTGTCCGGCTCTAATCCAGTTACTCATCAGTTGATTGTGAAATAGGGGGGCTAGGATATCTGAGTAAGCCCAATATAAGTGTAAATCCTTGAGAACAGAAGTGAAAAAAGGATTCAAGCACAACAGGAAATTGATGAGATTCAAAGCAAGAGAAAGACTTGAACTGTTGCTGCTAGCGTATATTCTGTTTAGTCACTCACTTTGTGGTAGCTTGATACAATAGCAATAGGAAACTGAAACACAAATAAAAAAAATAAAGCACCTAAATATTGAGGTTACCTAAGTTTTCATTTAAAATAAAATCCTCTGAAAGAAGAGAGAACAAAAATAATTAAGATGTGGACCGACTCCTTATGATGAATGCAAACATTATATACTATAAACATGTACTCATAAAAATGTTTTAAAAATAAACTCTGTGCCTTATTCTCACAAAAGAATCTTTAAGTTCAGACAACTAAGTAAAAGAGAATTAATGATGCAGAGAAAGAATTGTGTGTTACAAAATAAACATAATAGATTTTTTAAATTACTATGGGAAATTTGTTCTTAATATACTTTTCTAAGTAATTTTCTATACTTTGTTAAGTTCAGAAAACCTAGAGGTTATTTCAAAATTTTCAAATACATCTTTTTTATATGCATGATTATGGGGGGATGCCACCCTAAGAATTTAAGAGATCTACAGAATTATATATAAGACAACATCTATGGCTTCTTCAAGCATCCCATGGTTTCGTGACAGGATCTGCTATTGTCCCATCTGCCTTAGAATTGGAGTCATACTTGTGTTTTGATGAGGTTTTCATTAATTCCATGTCAACAGAGGAGGCAGTAGGTCACAGGCTTCCAGCCTTCTTAAAACATGAAATACATCTCACAAGTCTGCATAAGTCACAGTGCTTGGTCCCATTGGAAGTTCTTGAGCTCAGTGCCGCTCTTCTTAGAGACTTTCCTGGTGCACTGGGTGCCCGTGTATAAGTCCAAGTCATTGACGTCAGAACGGAGACTGTGTTTTCCTGTCAGACACCCATGCCTTTTTAAAGCTTATCAGAGAAGACAGTGAGAGCTGCCCCCACAAGTTCTAGTCTTTAGTGAAGATGATGAAGCCCCTCAGAAATAAATAGCTTCATTCAAACAAGAGCTTAAAAACACCAGATTGATCTGTGGGTTTCAAATGGTTTTTCAATAGCAGCTGACAGAGGCGCCCTGTGGAGCTCAAAAGATGGTCTTGTCTTGTTTGAAACAGCGTCTTTTAAACACAGCCATCATTCAGAGCACTTCAGAAAGCTACTCCTCTTCTCCCTGTGTGTTTGGCTCTATCTTCCTCTTCCTCCTCAAAATTTTCATATATAATTCATCATTTTAGGAAAAAAGAGGCAAAAATGCAGTCTAATAGTCCATGTGAATTTCTATTTACAATCATTTTTCACATGGCTGAACATATTAAGAACCTAAACTCACTCCCTTCTTAGACTCTCTCAAACTACTAAAAATTATAAGCCTGAATTTCTAAAAATACATTTTCCTTCGGATACTTCAAACTTAATATGAACTACATTTTCACACTTCATGCAAAGAGTAATTTAGAGGATAAATATCACATCTTTCTATTTCTATAGTGCTTTAATTGCCTGTGTTTTCATATTCTATTTTAAGTAATTTAATAAATTTCTGATTAATACCTACTAATATGTACCAAGTTCAGGACTTAGCCATGAGAATACACAAATTAATAAAAGGTAGTCTCTGCCCATGAAAAGCTCATGATCAACTTAATCAACTAACTACACACACACATACACAGGCATGTACTCACATACACACCAACTAGTAAACAGAAGCCAATTGAAAGTTATTTCTTTAATTAAGGCTATCCAAGTCCATCTCAGTTGGAGCATGAGAAATTTCTCAATAAATTATGACCTGACCCTTTCACCTCCCTTCAAATGGATTTTTATCATCTATTATTTATCAATTGATCTCTGAAGCTGAACTAGATCAATGTATTTTGTTGCTGTCACCTAATAGGCCATCATATTTCTTGGAACTGAAATATACTAAGATACTCATTGTTGTTATCTCGTAAACAATTTTTACAAGTAGTATAAAAATTAAATACCTTTTCCTATGCAGAATGAAATAATCACAAGTAGAGAAAAGAGAGCTAAGGAAATGGTTAAAAATTATGCTCATGTCCCCTGTGGTCCAACAACATATGCAAAAATAGTTTCATGATTGTCTATGAAGACTCTCTGATAGTATATTTTGTATAAAATTATAAATTTAAAGGATGATTTGGGCAAAAAATCTTTAAGAGCTATGACCTTAAATACAAACTTCCTACATGCATCGTCACTCTGCTTTGAGGATTTGAGGACTTCTCTCTGAAAATATATAATTCCAAATGAATAAATAGACATAGCAGCAAAGATTCAAAAAAGAAAATGGAGGATCTTTCCTCTGACAATTTCCCAGCTGAAAATAAGCCATAGGAAGTTATTAGGAAGTATTAGTGCTCTGAGGAGATTTTTCTCTTTCTGGGATGATCAAACAGCCTGTATCATTACAATCTTTTTCCCAGAAATACTAAAAATCATTAAAATTCTCCTCTTCCTCAACACCAAAGTTTCATAAGCATGGTGAAATGTGAGTCTAGATTTTGCATGTTTACACCTTGCTATATTTTCATGAACCTAATATACTACTTTCTTTCAATAAAAAAAAACCCAACTGGACCATTCATGATTGTTGGGATCTATATCAATCGTCCCTCATTAATGCTGCAGAAAAGCGATTAGCATTTTGAGGCAAACAAGGTGTACTTAGTTAGTGGAACATGACCCTGCTGTCACTAAATTATATCTATGATTAATGATCTTCTCCAGTTTAAAGTTGGAATCATAATAAATAGCTTATAAGTGAAACCTGGGGATGGAGAGAGATGTGGGAAAGATGAACTTTGAGACTTGAATCCGACAAGCCATTGTTCAATATTGAATTCAGCTCATAGTGCAATTGACCTGAAGGTTGATGCTCAAATTCCAAGGCAGTAGTTTTCAACCCTGGCCACATGTAAAAATTACCTGGGGAGCTTTGTAAGGAGCCTGGTGTTTGGGTCCCACCTCAGCCTAATTAAATTCTCTGGAGGTGAGACCCAGGCACCATGAGGTTTTCAAAGAATAAATGTCACAATATCCACATTTAAGAAATGAAATTGGAGTAAGGAAACAAAGCCCTGAAAACTAAGGGGTCTTTATTTAAACATGTTACGATAAAGAGTTTTGGTGAGGGTTTTCTGTATGCCATCAACACGATGAAAATTACATTCTGTAGCATACTAGTTAGTCCCGAGTTAAATAGAAAAAAATTTGTGCCTTAGTTTCTAGGTATTTTATCATAGAAAGTATCATCTTATTCTATGAAGGAAAGTTTTATTTCATTTTCACCAATCTAAGGCAGGATAGACAAAATACAAGCTAAGTGGAAAGGAAACAGGAAATCATAACTAAAAATTGGACTTTTAAGAAGATTGCTCCTTCTGGAACCCAGCTGAAGTTATCCAAGGTGACTTACATCAGCAGTTACTTATTTAAATCCTTTCCTTCCAGATCCACACACTCAAAATTCCTCAGGAGCATGAGAAGTCCATAAATTTGCTTAATACAAAAAATAGATGAACCTTATCCTAATTTAAACAGCTTGAGAAAATTTCAAAAAATGCTTAAATTATTCATCTAAAAAACCTGGGTTAATCTTTATTTTCACCCAAGAGAAACATAAATATTCCCAGTTATAAGAAATAAATCTCTCTTTCCGCTCTCTCTCTCTCTCTCTCTCTCTCTCTCTCTCTCTCTGTCAGTCTCTCTGTCTCTCTTTGTCTCTCTGTCTCTCTGTCTCTGTGTCTGTCTCTGTCTATCTGTCTGTCTGTCTCTCTCTCTCTCTCTCTTGCACTTTTACTTTGAGTGTGTATTTTTGGATTTCTGCCTAATAAACCCTTCCCATCCTTTTGTACTGACTATACCTGAAAATTATTTTTCCACAAAGGAAGTCAGTGAAGTTCAAATATAATCTCCTGACGTGGTGGCTTAGGTTCCTTATCTCAGCTCTGGGAACCTTCTTGCACCCTGTCCAATGACAAATCCATATAACCACAAGCAAAATGGAGAAAGCTGAAAGCTCAGAAGTTAGAGAGTGTTATTTGAAATTACAGCATTTGCAAGAAAAAAAGATTTCATCTCTTGGACATGCATGTATATGAAAAGTCACATATCAATACATTACAGCTTCCTTTCAAATAAAGTTAATTTAGGAGCACCCACTCTAATAACCATAGATTTGAAAGAAACAAAAAAGAAGAAAGTAAGAGAGTGATAAAGGGGAAGAGAGAAAAGGAAGAAAGAAAGGAGACAAAAGAAAAATAAGGGAAGGAAGGGAAGAGAAATGACTAAACATACTTTACTATACTTTATTATTCTCTCTTATACCTGATTCTGAAATAAATTTCTACTATTCCTTTTTTCCTTGATTTTCATTTATCTCTCTGCCACTTTTTTTGTTTGAGACAGGGTCTTGCTTTGTAGTTCAGGCTGGCCCTGAACTCACTATGTAGCCTAGGCAAGCCTGAAACTCAGCGATCTTCCTGCCTCTGCCTCCCGAGTGTTAGTATTACAGGCTTGAGCCACCAAGCACGGCATTTGTGGTATGTGGCACTGGTTGCCAGTGGGGGTATGAGCTACCACGTCTGGTGTTGTATGTGGTTACTGGGGATTGAGCCAGGGACCTTGCGCTTGGCAGGCAAGCATTGAAACCGAGGTAAATCTTCCGCCCTTTCTGCCAATCTTTTAAACAAATATCCCTAGCAACTCCTAAAGTTGGTGATTGCCAGTGTACTTAATAAACAAGTTTAACAAAGATTCATAAATAAATCACTGTTAGTCAAAGTTCCGTGCAACACTATAATATGATTTTCTACCATTACAATGGGAGAGTTTTTCCTGGATTACTGTAAAAGATTTTTCTTTAACTGTTAAATAAAATGTAGGGGCTGGGAATGGGTTCTGAGCAACTCTCTTAGACCTTGTAAAGATGTCTATTGAAGACAGTCCATTTGCTGTACTTCCTGCAGCAGGAAATAAGTCTTGATTTGATTATATGAGTCTTTTCACACTGGTAATGCTACCCATTAAATATAGAACACTGAATCCTTTCAGTTCAGACATTAACATGTTTTTCAATAATTTTTGCGAATATAGTTAATTGTGAAGTCTTTTTAGTATTTATATTCATATAATAAATATTTTTTTTTTGAGACAGGGTCTCACTTTTGTAGTTCTGGCTGGCACTGAGCTCACTATGTCGCCCAAGCAAGCCTCGAACTCAGCAATCCTCCTGCCTCTGCCTCCCGAGTGCTGGGATTACAGGCGTGAGCCACCACGCCCGGCCAGATAATAAATATTTTTATTTTTTAATTTATTTTTATCTTTATTGGCACATTGGTATATACACTTGATGATCACACTAAATATTGTGAATTTGTACCAGTATAGGACACGATTTAATTCTCATTTTTTCCCATTTCCCTACCCACTCCACAAACCCCCACTCCCTAAATACATAAGCTTTGTTTCCATTTTTTTATTACCATCACATTTTTCCTTACCCCCCTCATTACTCATTCTTCCACCAATTTCTCTTTGAATATTTTCCATTTCACAATATACATTCTACATTCTAGAACTCATTAACATTTTCAGTTTCTCGTATCAGAGAACAGGTATGATATTTACACCATCTGTGACCTATTTCTTTCACTTATGAGAATATTCTGAAGGTACATCCATTTGAGTACAAATGATTCAAACTTATCATTCTTTAAGGCAGAGTAATACTTCATTTTATAGAAAAACTACATCTTCTTTAACCAGTCTCCAGTTGAGGGGCATCTGGATTGTTTCCAAGATTGAGCTATCACAAACTGAGCTGCTATGAACATAGGTGCACCTATGTCATTATGATATGACTCTTTTAATTCTTTTGTGTATATTCCTAGCAGGGTCAAATTAGACCATTAATCCTAGTTTTTTAGGAATCTCCACACTGACTTCCACAGAGGTTGTACCAGCACACATTTCCACCAACAGTGGAGAAGGGTTCCTTTTTCTCTGCAGCCTCACCAGCATTTGTTGCTGGCTAATTTCAAAATAGCAGCCATTCTTTGAGGAGCAATATGAATTCTTAGTGCTGTTTTCATGTGCATCTCTCGAATGACCAGCGATGTTGAGCATTTCTTCACATGCTTCTTGGCAGCTTTTACTTCTTCCTCTGAAAAGTGTCTTTAGACAGAGTCTGTCTTTGTAGTTCAAGATGGCCCTGAACTCACTAGAAGACCAAGGTAGCCTGGAATTCCTGGCAATCCTCCTGCCTCTGCTTCATGAGAACTAGGATTATAGGCATGACCCATACTATGCCTGGCAGATAATACATTCTTAATTTGTTTTCCCTGCCACTAGGCAGTTAATGCAACCCTAAATTCTCTTAGGAATTAATTGCCAATTTTTGGTTATTTCAGATTAAAATTTGAGACTGAGATTTAGATTCCTTCATACAAATAAACCAGTTTCTGGTATAGCTTAGATGTAGGTAGTAATCAGACAAAAACAAAACAAAAAAATATTCTTTAGTAGTGTCTTCTAGACAACAACCAGAAATCAAATAAAGCCTTATTTTACTTAGTGAAACAAAAAAAACTGTAGATCCTGTGACTTTTAATTCAATGTAGTATTAGAGGTGCTTGATTTTGAGTCCTCCACACCTTTGGAGCACATTAACATTGAAAATCAAGGCATAAATTCTTGGGCACATTGGAAAGGTAAATATAATGATGATAAGTGTTATATAAATATGTTCATAAATATGTAGGTACAAATAAGATTTGGAAATAGTTGAATGATGCATTATCTTATCATTTATAATATTTTTTATTCTTAACTTGCTGCCAAATTTTGTTCTTAGTTGGAGAGAGTTTCATATGATTTTTTGTATGTTTATTTATGGTATTTTTCACTAAAAATGCATCATTACCTTAGCAGCTGCTTCGCCACATGGAGCAGCATGTGTGCTTTTTAAAAGAGATCCCGAGCACCTTCCCCCAGAAACCCAGAGCCAATATGCTTTGAGAAATCTACAGCGGGGCTCAGATTTTACCAGCAAGATAATGTACAATTTAGATTTTTGCAGGTTTTTTCCAATAATAATTTTCTATACCATTTCTTCCTTCCTAAGTTTTCTGTATAAAAATAATGTTTTAAAAAAGGAACACTATATAAAAGTTAATGCATAATGAAAGAAAGCTTAAAATACATACTCTTTTTGGGGCCATTTTGGAAGAAGTTAGGGAAGTCTCTACTTAACAACAAAAACATGAGAGAGAAAATATAGAAATGGGTAATGGTGCCTTTTTCATGAATGAGCCTTTCCTTGTTTAATATAGTTTAGAGAATCCGTAACTTATTTTTCATTCAGAGAGGAGAGAGAGAGAGAGAGAGAGAGAGAGAGAGAGAGAGAATAAGGAAGGGGAGGGGAGTGGGGTGCCAGAGAGAAGAGGAAAGAAGGAGGGGTGGATAGGAGTGCAGGGGAGAAGAGTTATTCCAAGTCTACCTCCAAGAGGTGCTTGGAAAAATAGAGAATGTTTACTTTTTAAAACTTTATCACCATAAATGACATATGGGAATGAATCCCTCTCAAAATACTGCCCACCATTTTGAACATACTTCTCCATTATTTTTTGTCACTTTCTACAGCATTTCTGGACATCTTTTGTGAATTATTGTACAAAGTGTGATAAAAAATATGGTGCCTGCCTCTGCTGAGGGCCTTTCAACACAAAGGGAGAGTCTTCAAAATATTATAGAGTGTCCTCATCTCCTGAATCAGGACTGTCTGACTTCTGGCTCTTCTCCAAAGTCAAAACGATCATACAACATACATATTTTGGATGGATGCAGGTCATCAAAACAGCCATAACAACACAACTAATGACACAAAGAAAAGAGGACTTCCAGGACAGCTTGACAAGATGGGAAACGTGTCTGCACAGCAAAGCAGAGTATTTTTGATGAGGGGTAGTGTCTTTCACTATAACAAATTTAGTTTTTCCTTAAATAGATACCATATATTTCTATCATACCTCAAAGTCTTCCCATCCCTTAGTGCTCAAGTTCATGTGCCCATTTACAGACCCAAACCTGTGTGCTTAAATTTGATGTCTTTTCTTTGGGGATTTTGTTTTTCTTTTCCTCTCTCTGTCTCTCTGAGAAGGCTGATCTCTGCAAGCCAAGCCAAGAAGAGAGCCTTCTCCAGACTTAACCTTGTTACACCCCTCATCTTGGACTTCACCTTCCAGAATGAAAGAAAAAGACTTATGTCTCAAAGGTACCCAATCTCTGCCATTTTGTCACAAGAGCCCAAGCTGGGCACAGCGGACCTCACGTCACTGAGGAATGGAGAGTTAGGAAGGGCACAGCTGCTCTCCAATGCAGCAAAGCTACTAAGCTCCAGCTGACTGTGGCCTATAGGAAAGTGCATCCAAATGTGGTATATCTGATTTTAAAGAAAACAATGAAATCCAAATTTAAACAGAAAGCCTCCTAAATTCTACAAACCAGCCATAAATTCAAGTTCTGGTTTATTTTGATTAATGAACATTGTGCATACCTGTGGGCTATTTACTGCATGGGATATGTGTGTATATGTTAGTAAGGTTTAGGCTAGATCATCAAAAAATATTTTAGAGGGCCAGAGGGTTAGCTCAGTGGTTCCAGCGCCTGCCTTGCAAGCGCAAGGTCCTGAGTTCGATCCCAGTAACCACATACAATGCTGGGTGTGGTGACTCACGCCCACCAACAATCAACCAGCAATCAGCACCACATATCACAGTGCCAGGAGTGGTGGCTCACACCTGTCATCCCAGCACTCAGGAGGCAGAGACAGGAGGATTGCTGAGTTCAAGGCTTGCCTGGGCTACATAGTGAGCTCAGAGCCAGCCTGAACCACAAAGCGAGACCCTGTCTCAAAAAAAAAAAAAAAAAAATTTTAGAGCTCTGTGAATGTACCTCAGTGTGAATTTCAAAGGGCAAAAGATAACTGGTTTACTTTAGTAAGGCCAAAATAAAAACTACATGGCTCTTGAGCAGCAAGATCATGGATGTTGATTTGGGGTCTGGCTCAGCCAAGCTACCACTATCCGTGTCCCAGCTCGGCCTTGAATTTCTCCCCAAAAGATGACCTTCTCACCTTCACAAGAGCACCTTGGTACTGGATCATATATTCTATTTCTCCAGCTTATAAACTTCAGTCAGTGGTTGGGATGATGCCCCAGATCATGGGCAGGCCTGCCTGTGTTGCCCACCCTTCCCCAAGGTGTGCCAAGGCTACAGTCTGCCAAGGTCAAGTGAGAGTTAGCACTGAGGAAATTGGAATTGGCTCTTCATTCCATCTGGACTCTAAGAGGCAGCATTGTGGAGAGCAGCAAAGGCCAAAAAGCCAGTGGAGCTGTGGGCAAGGGGTGCCAGAAGCAGCCCCGCAAAAGCCAAGGATCATGGACTTGGAGAGCTGCTGCAAGAAACGGAGTTGTGGCTGCAGGCTGCAGGCTGCAAGCTGGCTCACTACACTGGATAACCTCTCTGCACTGGGCTGCTGTCATTTCGCCTGGGTCTCTGTGCACTGGCCCTTTCTGTACTCCATCCCAGATATCAACAGTAAGCATTGCCTTCACATCTGCCTTCTGAATCTTCATTCACCCAGACAGGGAGGAAAGATTGTCTCAGGGACACCCTTGCCTGTACTTGTCTAGGTTGGCATGTGGGTTCTGTCACTGGACTGAAAGAAACTTAAAGAGTTCAGTCACTGAATTGAAAGAGACATCATATCATTACATAATTCAGGCTGGCCTTAAATTCACAGAGACCTCCTCCTGTCTCAGCCTCCTGAGGCTGAGATTACAGATATGCACCACCATGACTATTGTATCACTATTAAGTCCCTTAGCTTAGGCCTTCATAGATTTGCTTGCACTAGTTGTATTTTAACACTTGTCCTCTGATTTTACTAAAGTTAACTAAGACAGTTGGGCAATTGATTAAATTCCTGAAAATGCTTTTGAATATATTTTTCATCATGTTCAAAGAGAACACAATATAATACCACTAGTCACTTCTTACCCAGGCTCTAAGGAAGCTCAAAGTAGAAGCTGAATTTCCATAATACTAAGTTTTTTCTTGAGTTTGTGTATCTGCATTCTATTTTCCTTGGTCTTATTTATCTACTCAAATACCATCTGGAAGGGAGAAGGAATGAATAAATTCAATGATCAAGCTAAAATTGTAGCAGATATGTCTTTTTTTCTCTTTTCAAATGCAAGAAAATTAGGAGCTAATGACTCTAAAAAATTATAGAATTGAAACCAAAACTACTTTATTTAGCAACCTTCTATACAAGTATATGTAAGCCTGCAACCTAGTCGTTCAGTAGAAAATATGCTTATGTTCAACTTTTATTGCATCATTAATTTTAGCTACTAAACCTCCACAGTAATACTTTGGCATTGTTACCGTACCATTTTTCCACATTTCCTTATAGAAGTTTTATGCCAAACTCTAAGCTTCAAATCTATTATCTTCTTAGTATTTTAAATTTATCTTCTTTATAAATCTTTTCTTTAGTGGAGAAGCTAGAAGGCTTGATCAGAATTTGACTTTTATTCCACGTGTTAGACAAAAATAAGAATTGTTACAAAAAAGGGAACACAGCAGTGTCCTTTGAGAGATGGTAAGCCTTTATTATACTTTTGTTCTAAAAGGTAGGAATCAGAAAGCTAACACTAACATTTTCCTGTCTCCCATTGCCAAGCCAGTGTACCTAGGAGGTTAATTCCTGACCCTGCCTTTTTATAATCTGTAAAATGAAATTAATAGAGCAAGAGTGAAAATTTAACTTGTGATTTTTAAGTGAAATGTTGTATTATAGTCCATTGTAAAGTCATTACTCAAGAGTGAATGTTGATTTGAGGGAGTTGGACCTGCATGACCTTAGTCACTGAACACCCTCACATTAGATTTCCATTGGTAAAATAAGTGCCCTAAAATTTTAAAAAAAGTCAATTTTTTCCTTTTTAAATTCATTTTATTGGTACATTTTAGATAGACAAAATGATAATATTCATCATCGGGAACTTGTACCTATACGTCATATATCTTGATTCTTCTTTTCTCCCATTCCCCTTTCTCCCTTCCAACCCTTCCCCTCCTTTCTTTACAAAAGCTCTTTCCATTTTTCTCTTCTGTTCTTTTTTTTTTTTTTTTTTTTTTTTTTTTTTTTTTTTTTTTTTTTTTTTTTTTTTTTTTTTTTTTTTTTTTTTTTTTTTTAGACAGGGTCTCACTTTGTAGTTCAGGCTGGCCCTGAGCTCACTATGTAGCCCAGGCAAGCCTGGAACTCAGCAATCCTCCTGTCTCTGCCTCCCGAGTGCTGGGATTACAGGCGTGAGCCACCATGCCTGGCCTCTTCTATTCTCTTTTTGCTTTTCCCTTTCTTCTTTCCCCCTCCTCTCTCCACTTGAATTGTTTTTATTCTTTTTCAGTGTACAAAGACAACTTATAGCATGCTTTGTTGAAATTAGGCATAAAGGCACATCTTTTTAAAAAAACATGTGAAAATTGCTCTTTGTTATGAGAGTCTAATGAAAGCCTCTAAGTTAACAGTTGTTGGGCAAATCTGCTCTTTCAGAATGATGTACAAACTTCCTTACTGCGGTGATATCTGTAGAATACACAAATATTATTGTTAAAATAATGAATAGCCTCCTAATCTCTAGAATTGTCACTGAAATAACAATGGGCTACAATTATGAAATCTCCATTTTTTTCCATGTATTTGACAAACTTGTGAATTTTGTGATAATAAATTGTGTAAATGGCTAATACTTGTCAAAAACTGATGAGCTTTGCACATAGCTCAGTAGTGCCATGCCTACCTTTCTTAGTAAAGGACTGTATAAAGTTAAAAGGAAATCCAGAATATTGAAAAATATGTATTGAGATAATCTTTATTTGTGTTAAACTTCACCCCAATTTGAAAGCTTACCAGTGACTAAGTGGTCCAAACTTCAAACCCCTAAAATGTTGTTTCTCAAAATTCAGTTCTCTGAACAAATATTAATAATTCAACTTTGTGTGCATACAAAGTATACGTATCAATGTATACATGTCTGTAGAAGCATATATACATGGCTGATCAGAATATATGGTAAATATTAATTTAAACTTTGCTAACTTTATTGGTACAACTTAAATCTGCATAGAGATCACATTTGTCATCGGAAATTTGTACCTGTTCACGGTGTATCTTGATTCCTCTTTCCTCCCTTCAACCTTCATTCCTTTCAACCATGTCTCCACTCGTAATTTGCAAAATTTTTGTTTCCATTTTATTCTCTCCTTTCTCATTTCCCTCTCCCACCTTCCCAATATCCTTCCCTTTCTTTTTGAAAAATGTCCTCCTATTTTATAGTATCTACTATACATTTTGTTCCTTATTAACCTTCTCAGTTACATTTACAAAGATAACTTATAGCATGCTTTATTTCACCCAAGACTGTAGTCTCAAGGTGCATCCATTTAGGTACTCCATTGCATAAAGAAACCACATCATTTTTATTCATTCATCAGTTGTTAGAGATGGGCTGTTTCCAAAATTTAGCCATTATAAATACTGTCAATATAGATATGTGTATACATATATTGCTATGGGGTGATGTTTTCTTTTGGAAAGAGTCACAGAAGAGGAATAACTATGAAATTTTACCTCTAGTTTTAGGTTTTTGAGGAATCTCCACACTAATTTCCACAATGGTTACAACAGTCTACACCCCACCACCAATGGAGAAGGATTTCTTTTTCTCTCCTGCCCCACCGCATTTGTTGATGGTGGATTTCTTGATACCAGCCACTCTTTCTGGAGTGAAATGGAATCTTGGCATTGTTTTAATTTGCATCTTGCAAATGACCAACAACATTGAAGAGATATGATGAGCATTTGCCATTTGTACTTTATCTGAAGAGTGAAGGTTCATTTTAGATGCTCATTTATGAACTAGGTCTTTCAATTGGAGGGGTCTGATCTTTTTGATTCTTTGTATATTCCAGATATTAGTTGTCTGAGGAACAACTGGCTAGAATTTTCTCACACTCTGTGGGTTTTTTCTCCAGTGTGTTGGTAATTTCTTTTGTAGTCCAAAACTTTTTCAAAGGATGAGGTCCCAATTGTTGGTTCTTTGTATTATTTCCCAGGGAGTCTGGTTTTGTTCATGAAGTCTTTTATGTCAAGTGTGTAGCTATTCTCTGTTCCAGCAGATTTAGTGCTTCTGTTTTGATATTTAGATCTATGGTCCATTTTGATATTAATTTAGTGCATGGTAAAAGACATGGGTCTAATTTTAGTCTCTGGCATGCATAAAACCAATTTTTCTAGTATTTGATAAATATTTAAATGTTAAAAATGTATGACAGTAAAAGATACATTGACATTAATATCCCTCAGAATATATTCTCTTACTTTGAACATATTTCTTCCACCATTATTGCCACTTTTGAAGCAGTTAAAAAAGTCCTTTCTCATGTCCTTACAAGATGTAATCAAATACAGCCAGTTGTCCTCCAACAGAAAAGCTTTCAAAAACATTACACTGACTTCATACAGTACATCTGGCACCATGAAACTTTTAGCTCTTCTCCAAAGTCAAAATGACCGGGAGATGTGAACGTTTTGAGGGGATATAGGATGTCAAAGGCACATCAGCTGAAGACATTTAGGAAAGAGGACTTCCAGAACAGCTTCAGAAAGTGGTAAGAAAGATGAGACAAGTGTAAAGTGAGGGAAAGAAGTTTGAGGGAGACTAATGGCAATGTGTTTTTTCCTGTGTTGATTTTTTTTTTTTTGAGACAAGGTCTCACTTTGTAGTTCAAGCTGGCCCTGAGCTCATTACTGTATTGAATTTTTAACATTTACATATTCACCATACTTTTCAATCATATCTGGTATATATACATAGTCTCTTATGTTATAAATAGATTTTTGTGTTCTATGTGTAATAACTGCCAAAAAGAAAAGCTAAAAAAAAAAAAACAAAATGAGGACAAGAAATAGTACACATAGAACAGTAATTTATTAAGTTGTACTGTGGCCAGAATCTTAGTGTCCAGTGCCTTGATCTTATTATTTATCTCACAGCATGACCATGAAAAACAGGAGCAAGGGAGGGAAGGAATGAAAGGCCCTCCTGGGAGGACAGACACAACCAGCCATTGATGAGCTGTATCTGATTGTTCACTGTCCAGTGCACCTGTGCCATTTCCCAGCCCTTTTCAAACCCACTTGGTGCTGAGGGTTGAATAGTATAGTACTCATCTCACAAACAATATCCAAATTGAGATCGGAAGAAAGACAAAAGCTAAATTCATCCTGACACTTTCTTCATTCCAAGCTTCAACTTTCCTGTGACGCACAAATGTCATTTTCGATGATGGGGGATAAAAGCTATTTTCGATAATGAAAAATGGATTCCCCTTTCTACCAATATCAGTACAACTGCATCCCACATAAGTCTCACTTATGGAACCACAAGCAAGAAGGCAGATGTCATTGTGTCCTCTCATCTGTGCTTATTTTTCACAGATCTCACAGCAAATGCAGAAAATAGGAGTGGAGAAAAAAGGCTCCAGTCCTACTGGATATGATTTCTAAAGTGTTTCTTCAGAAGTATGTTATTTTCTTTGAAAAAATACAAATCATTTTCAATTTATTAGCTCTTTTGGTCCCAAATTTGAATTAGATGCATGTTAGGCAAGATTCAAAAAAATTTCCTAGTTTAGCAAAAACATGTATAAGAAGTCAGAAAATTTCTGCCCTTTCTTTGCATTGAAGTGACTTTCATTTGTTGTAACAGCCATCAAACTGCACTCTTGCATTTAGCCAAAGAAAAGGAACAAAACCTTTTGTAGGCTATAAATGTGTATATAAAATCATATTAGGAAAATCATTGTATCAGTGTGTGGAGACTATTTGACTCAAATCTGAAACCTTCAAATCAAACAACCAAATAAATGACACTATATTTTTTAAGATATTTGCTAAGGGGGCCGGAGGGTTAGCTCAGTGGTTCCGGCGCCTGCCTCGCAAGCGCAAGGTCCTGAGTTCGATCCCCGGTAACCACATAGAATGCTGGGCGTGGAGACACGCCCACCAACAATCAACACCGCATACCACAATGCCGGGCGTGGTGGCTCACGCCTGTCATCCCAGCACTCGGGAGGCAGAGACAGGAGGATTGCT
>PVIC010025114.1:8063-25634 GCA_004025085.1 Thryonomys swinderianus
AAATTTCCAGGACAGGCAGAGCTAAAAGCAAAAATGGAAAATTAAATGCCAGGTGTGGTAGAGGGAGGCAGAGGCAGGAGGACTGCTGAGATCAAGGCTTGCCTGGGCTACCCAGTGAGCTCAGGGGCAGCCTGAATTACAAAGCAAAACCCTCCCTCAAAAAACTTAAAAAAAGGAAAAAAAAAAAAAAAAGAAGCAAAGAAAAGAAAAACTTGCTTGTGTTCTTCAAAATCACTTCATGTTGGGCCAGAGGGTTAGCTCAGTGGTTCTGGCGCCTGCCTCACAAGTGCAAGGTCCTGAGTTCAATCCCCAGAAACCACATACAATGCTGGGCGTGGAGAATCACGCCTGGGAATGGTGGCTCACGCCTGTAATCCCAGCACTTGGGAGGCAGGAGGGTTGCTGAGTTCAAAGCTTGCCTAGGCTACATAGTGAGCTCAGAGCCAGCCTGAACTACAAAGCGAGACTGTCTCAAAAAAAAAAAATCACTTCATGTTTACATATCATATCAAATATTCAGCTCTTCAAACCTTATTATTCAAAGTACTTTTGGAATGTTAATAACTTTATTATTAATGGCTAAGCACTAATGATACACTTTTTTCTAGTGTGTCCACAAAATTGTACACCTATTGTTCTTAATTTCAGAACATATTTTGCTCCCAAAACAAACTTATATTATCAATTAGTAGTTAAAATTACCTCTTTTTGAAAAAAATCTCAGAATACTAATCTTTATATCTTCATGGATTTCCCTCCTCTAAAAATTTCATACATTATGATCTTTTATGTTCAATTTCTTTCATGTAACATAATGTTTTCATGGTTATACCATGCAGTACTACTTCATTTTTATGGCTGAACAATATTCCACTGTGTGGATATACCACATTTCTTTTTTTTTTTTTTTTTTTTTGAGACAGGGTCTCACTTTGTAGTTCAGGCTGGCCCTGAGCTCACTATGTAGCCCAGGCAAGCCTCAAACTCAGCAATCCACCTCTCTCTCTCACAGGCGTGAGCCACGACACCTGGCCACATTTCTTTATCTAGTCATCTGCCAATAGATTTCTAGGTTGCTTGCCCTTTTGGGCTGTCATGAATAATGCTGCTGTGAACACTTGCCTTCAAGCTTTTCTGAAAGTGTATGTTTTTAATCCTCTTAGCCATATACTTAGAAATGGGATTTGTAATACATACGGTTTGTAACTTTAGGTTTAACTTTTTGGGAAACTATCAAATTGTTTTAGAAAGTGACAAGCTTTTGACTAACAACCAGTTTGCACAGTGGTACGTACAAAATGAAACTCAGATGACAAAGGTGTCAGAAAAGATAGGACCCTGGGTCACTATTGACACCATGGCCCTTAGACAGTGTAACAGCAGGATTCTTTTGTATCAGCAAGGAAAAAGTAACCTTATTTTGGTTATCTAAATGAATATTATAAATATATCTTTCTTATGAACCCAAAGCTGAGCACAATAGTTACAAGTACTCATCCCAAATCTCTCTATTAGTCTTTCTCAAATGGAGAGATGGCCATTTACTAAGGTACATATATACTGGAAAGATATAATGTATGTTTCCCTTTTTAAAATTACAAATTTCCATCCCAGGGATTTAGCTCAATGTTTCCAGTGTCTACCTGGTAAGCGCAAAGTCCCAATTTTGATCCCTGGCACCACATACCACAGTGCCATGCATAGTGGATCACGCTGGTAATCCCAGCCCTCAGGAGGCAGAGGCAGGATGATTGCTGTGAGTTTGAGGCTATCAACAAGAAATATCTGATATAATGGCCAACACAGTAGCAATGATTTAAACAATTATGTCCATGAGCATGGTAGCACCTACCAAAGTAAATAAAAGGCATCTAGGGAAAATGGCCAGTTCCAGATCTTAGTGAAGAAATGTACAAAATGCAGATAAATGCAAATTAAAACAATAGTGATAGTCTATCTTACTTTACTATGATAAAAAATTAAATAATAACAAATGCTGACAGGGCTGCATAGAAAAAAGAAGCATTATACATTGTTGGTAGAAATGTAAACTAGTTTAGTTATTTTGGAAATTAGTATGGAAAGTCCTGAAAAAACTAAAACTAGAAATTATATGTGAGCCAGCTATCCCCTTCTAGGTATACCCCCCCAAAGAGTTAAAGACATCATAGTACAGTGATACATACATACTGTTGTTTATGCCAGCATAATTCACATAGCTAAATCTTGCAAGCAACCTATATGTTTACCAGTGTATGAGTGTGTAATGAAAATGTGATATTTATACACAGTGAAATATTACTATGCCATAAGGAAGAATAAAATGAGTCATTTGTAGGAAAATGGATGCACCTTGAGTTGATAATATTAAGTAAAATAAATCAGACACACAAATTAAATATCCCATATTCTTTCTTATATGAGTAACCCAAAATATAAATAAAGGGAAAAATAAAAGACAATAGAAAATTGGGAGATAAAACTTTTGCAAATGGGAAGGGGGCCAAGAGATGGAGGGAAAGCCAGAGAGGGAAGAGCAAGGGGATAAAAAAGAGATTTCTTGGGGCTAGGGATTTAGCTCAAGTGGTACTGTGCCAGCCTTGGACACACAGGGCCCAAGTTCAATCCCTGGTACTGAAAAAAAAATTATTATTTAATTGTACCAACTCCCCACATGAAATGTGATCATTATATACTATAAACATATATTAATAAAAAATAAAAATTGAAAAAAAAATATAAATGTGCCTATTTCCTTGTACCAGGAAATAAGGAATTTATCAAAGACTAATGGGGCCTAAAGTACATAGAAACCAAATTGAATGGTCTCTTAATAGCCAAAATTGGGATAACTTAAACATCAAAGAATGACTTTAATTATTAAAACAGTTACATAAAAATCAAATCCTTCCTATTGATGCTAAAAAAAGTCATTTCACTACCTATCATTAGGAGTGATTAGGACACAACTTACTACTATGAAAAACTAGCAAAAGGAACAGATAAAATATTTATTCTATCCTTTTGTTTGTATGTGTTTGTCTGATAGCTACATTACTGATAAATGTTTCTTCTGTAGAGAAGAATTTCAGTTAGCTAATACAGAAAGAAATAATATAATTAGGAAATTATCATTTTTTTCAATCACAAATGAAACAAGAAATCCAGACACTGATGACCTTTAAAAAATTATTTGATGAAATATGGGTGGGGAATGTAGAGTGGATAGATCAGGGTGACTACACACAAACATACGGGTCAGCCTTGACATAAGCAAAATGAAATAATTGTTTAGCATGAACATCCTGACATAAAACAATGGGATAAGCAACACCTATGAAATAATCTTAGCTTCAAAAATGAAACTAAATTTAGTCAAATCCCTCAAAGATCATATAAAATGAACAGCAAAGAATCAAGCAGCCAAATCTAGAATGTATAAAATTCCTTTCAAAACATGACTTGGTTTTTTTTAACAATGACATAAAAATATAAAAATATAAATGGAATTTTAAAATTAGAAAACTAGGGCCTGAGGGTTAGCTCAGTGGTTCTGGCGCCAGCCTCGCAAGCTCAAGGACCTGAGTTCGATCCCCGGTGACCACATATAATGCTGGGTGTGGAGACACGCCCACCAACAATCAACAACGCATACCACAATGCCAGATGTGGTGGCTCACGCCTGTAATCCCAGCACTCAGGAGGCAGAGACAGGAGGATTGCTGAGTTCACGGCGGCTTGCCTGGGCACCATAGTGAGCTCAGGGCCAGCCTGAACTACAAAGCAAGACCCTGTCTCAAAAAAAAAAAAAAAATTAGAAAACTAAAGAAGGATATACACACACACACACACACACACACACACACACACACACATTAGGGAGAGAGAAAAAAAGGGATCCATGTAGTAATAATAAATTATAAAAGACTTAGCAACCACATTTGTTTGATTTTGATTCAAGCACTCGAGGAAATTAGGGAAATATTTACATGTTCTGGATATAACCAGTAAAATAGATCACTTGGTAAGTACAATGACAATATGTACAACTAAGAGATAAGACTGTGAAGAGAGGTTTATTACTTGCAACAAGGAAAGCACTGAAGATGACTCTCTAAGCAGTGTTCTCTCCAAAGAAAGTAGAATCTTCATAGGAAAACTTATACATATTCATACAGGAAAGACTCATTTTTACCTGTAGAGATGGGCACATTCCTGAGCATGGCCAATTTAATGTCAGACCACTTAAAAATGGTAGATGCAAATGTTGCTGGCAGATAATTTATTATGATGAAAAAGAGTGAGTCAGAGTGACTTGCTCAATTTGCCTGGTTCCTTGTTTCTCTTAAGGGCTTTAGCTGAAACAACTTTGAAGACAAATTAATATTATTTTAAAGAGATAGTATGTTTTCACCTGAAAATAGAAAAGCTTGCTTCTAAAAGTGTCCATCTACCAGCTAACATAGCCATATTAAGAAGTCATTATTAATTATATATGATATAGTTGTATTAGTTATTTAAAAATGTTAATGACCCATTCTAAAATATTTATGAGTGAATTGATACTCTCTCTAGGACTTAGCCTAGAATACACCCACCAAAGTAAGAAGGGAATCTATGATACTAGATTAGAAAATGTTGACATTTGGTAAAGTTAGGAGAAAATACATGGGATTCATTACAGCATTTTCTCAGTTTTGTGTATATTGATATTTTTCTTCATAAGGAAATAGAAAAGGAAGATATGAAGTGCAAAGGAAGATAAGAAGAGAGAAGATAAAGATGATGATACTGCATTGTCTTCCTTTCTCCTGTTATACCATAAGGGGAACATGGGGCTTAACAGTGTAGCCACCATCAGACAACTACAAGGCAAACACAAACATGGGAATGAAAAATAACATAAAAATGGGAGACAGAAAGATAGAAGGGAAATGTTGAGCTATACAACAAATCCTTTTTTGAGTGACGGTCCTCGACCTCTGTGTATGTGTAAGGCACTCTGAGTTGAATTTACTGTTTACTGTGATTTAACACTGTGATTACTAGTATGATTTGGTTCAATTAATATCAGGTGACTTGGTTTCAATTAATCAAGTGATTTGGGGCCCTTTCTGTTCCCTGGGGAAACCAAACTAGAGCACCCGCCACTAAAAACAAATAGGGTTGCTGCTTTATAACAAAATGAAGCAACAAAATCAACAGGCACAAAACAGATTTTAATTCACTTTTATCTTGTAAGAGAGAAAACATTGGAAGATAAAAGAAACCATCTTTTGTCAGTTATTTTTGGATGGATTTTAAGAGTTAAAACTAACACCATGGTCAGTACTTCAAGGTCTAAAAAGATAAATCAGCTGTTTTGTTGTTTTATCACATATCACTGATTAAAGCACAGAGGTTGTGAGTCCTCATACTATTGTGCCAGCACTTGTTTCCTTGCTCCTCAGTACACTAGGGTAACAGAAATATTTCCTTGCACTAAGTTCTCAAAATGATTTAACAGAGAAGACATTGTAATAAAAAATAAAATGAACACCACTCAGCCTGGCTTTTTCCCCCAGTCAATGGAAGTAGTTATTAAGCTTCTGCCTATTTCTTTCATGTCTAAATTTGCTCCTATTTTCATAATTACACTGACAGTTGATTCCAAAAGTATACAGTGACTTAACTCTATGTAAACAATTATGAATTAGACAGAACTTTCATAAAGTTCTTCATGGCAACTTTGAGGAAGTTCATTAAAAGGAGACAGATACAAACTTTGACAATAAGGAGTGTGAGAAAAGGAGTTGAATTTGTATGACCTGAAAAAAAAAAAGACTAAAGAAAAATTGAGTCTTGTCTTTGGGTATGAAAAGACTTCTACATAAAGGATAGAAAGCAATTACTTTCCATCTCATGTGACAGTCAAAAATTACAGCAAGGGGCTGAGAACGTAGCTCAGTGGTTTTGCACCTGCCTGGCAAGCACCAGGTCCTTAGTTCGATCCCCAGTACCACACACACACACACACACACACACACACAAATACAACAGGGAAGATTTCAACTACATATTAGAAGAACTTTAAGGATGTGACTACATGTTCCCACTGGATTATAGAGCTGGTTTGTCTTTTTAAAAAAAAGTAGGATAGAGTTATTAGTGATTTTCAAATAACGTTAACATACTAAAACAGTACAACAAAATATCCTAAGACAAATATTTACACCAAGATTGTTCACAGGAAAGGAGAGATAAACAAGACATATGTCTTCCATACCAAAGTTATGCAAGTTGTTGGACAACTATGAGCAGGATTAGCTCAAAAATAACAAAAATAACTAGAAATAAAACAAAATGTACCTGATAACAGAACAAAGTAAAATTCCATATTTCTTTAAATTATGTCACTATAATGACCATGTATGAGATTATAGCACTGGTAACATAAACTGTAATTCAGTTGTCTTCCATCCAAGTACTAACCAGGGGCCAACCCTTCCAGTTATGATTGCTTCTCAAAGTACAGCTGTATGCTGGTGAATGCCCATAAGATGAACTCACTTCCTATATAAAACGAAACAAGTATTGGCTGATCTGTATGGTTGCATCACTTAACACAAGTTATACCCAGGGTTGAGCATTATTGGTTTTCTTATATTGTATTTGAAGACATGTATAAGGAAGGAAAGATTTCAAGTTAACAAAGCTTATAGAAAATGTGTGAATAGCATATGAAGAAAATGTCATAATGGAGGTTTTTTTTAATTTGCACAATTCTAAGTTCAAAATAGTCATAGAATTACACATTTAGAATGTTTGTGGCCCATCCATTTATGATTCTGATGAACAACTGAATGATCATATCAAAAATATGATGTCTCAAGATGATGGTACACACCTGTAAAGCTTGTACTCTGGGAAGCTGAAACAGAAGGATCACAAGTTAAAATTTCAAGTCCAGACCAGGCAACTTGGTGACTTAGAACTTGCCTAAAAAAAAAAAAAGGGTTGGTATGGACCCTAGTAATATGATGCTCCTAGGTTCAATTCAATCACCAGTACCACCAAAAAATGTACAAAGTAATATGTAGTAAAATATAACAGTTTATCGCCATTAAAACTTCATTGTTAAGAAAATTCTAAACAACATCATGGAAACAATCTGAGCAATATTAATGACTACTGTTATCTGTAGAACCTATTCTGGTGCTTCAATTAATTCATTGCCACTGTGAAATTTGTTTGTAAAACAGAAGTGAAACTTAGTTCTCTATCATGAGGCTGATGTTCTTCTAACAGTTTAATTATTTAAGTAGCACCTAGTCCAGGGTGAAAAAAAGAATTTTAGTTAGTAAGCAAAATGAACTGAAGAGAATATCAAGTGATTAAGAACAAGAAGCAAAAACCAAAGCAGAAAAGAAGGAAAGAAAGAGACTGACTCAAAGTTCAAAATATAGTTGAAGAGGAAATAAGAAGAGGAAGTAGTTTATAAAGTAAGGTTTCACATATATACATCAACTTGAAATTATTTTTTACTTCTATTGACAGGAAATGATAGCCACAATTATTTTTAAAAAGTTGATACATTAAGAGTGGAAACTGTTATAGCATAAAGTAATTGTATTTTTCATATGAATCAATTTTCTATTTTAAATCTAGATGGTATCTAATGGCTTGGTTTTAAAGAATGATAGAATGCTATATAGCTATTATGTACCTGAGTTTTTTCTCATTTAATTAGCACAAAAACCTTAGCACATAAGGATCATCCTCTCCATTTTAGTACTGAGTTAAAAGAAACTTAGGTATGGATACAGACTACTAAACTAGTATGCAGGAAAAATCATTATGAACTTGGGTTTCTCTGGCTTCAACTTAATGTTTTAGGCTACACTACTTCAACAACATAAATAAACTTGTAAGTTAAACTGTCCTATATAAGACATGGGTTTTTGAGCTCTTAATAAATCTAAGATTAAATAATTTGATTAGCGATTAATCTGAAAAATAGAATTTAATAGACCAAGTTTTTAAAAATTGCTAATGGTGATTAGAAAATGAATGAACAAACATTTCCCAGACGTTAGATAATAAAAGGTATATTTACATACATCCACATGTTTAAACTTCTATATTTTAAAACACCTGATTAGAAAACAAAAAATGCTTTGCCTTTCAATTTGGCTAATATATTTTCATGATTGCAAGATGCTACATGACACAGATGTTTCCATATTGTTCTTGGAGTTAACATAGATATCATCTTTCTTGAGTGTAATGTACATAGTATAAATAAACCTTAAAAACAAAACCTGTTTGTCTAGTATTTTCACTTCTAGGAATATAGCTAAACAGAAAGGAAAACAGAGGTCATGTGAAATGTACATCTTGACCTTATAAAGATGAAAGAATAGAAATAATTGAACTAAAAAGGAAAACTGTTGAGTAAAATACTTTCATATGTTGATTGTGAAATATGAAATCAATTTTTAAATTATTATTTACATGAAAGTACTAAAATATAAGAAATTCTGCATATACAGGATAATCTTAAAATATCTTTAGAAACATACAACAAAAAGTATTAAATGAAAATGTGTCAAAATATGAACAGATGTTTGTTCTGGGTTTTAGGGTTGCCATGAAGGTTTTTTTTTTTTTTTTTTTTTTTTTTTTTGAGACAGGGTCTTGCTTTGTAGTTTAGGCTGGCCCTGAGCTCACTATGTAGCCCAGGCAAGCCTTGAACTCAGCAATCCTCCTATCTCTGCCTCCCAAGTGCTGGGATTACAGGCGTGAGCCACCACACCCGGCCCCATGAAGTTTTTATAATGAATTTCCAGCTTTTCTACAAATGAGCAAATATCAGTTTATAATAAAAAGGCTATAAGCCTGATTTTTAATGGTAAAATTTAGTAACCTTTTATTAATGAAATGGTAATCATATGCCAGGTGTTGTGGCTCAAGCCGGTAATCCCAGCACTCAGGAGGCAGAGGCAGGAGGATTGCTGAATTCCAGGCTTGCCTGGGCCACATAGTGAGCTCAGGGCCAGGCTGAACTACAAAGCAAGACCCTGTTTAAAAAAAAATAGTAATCATACCACTACATAGTTATGTTATATTCTTTCCTATAATTATGATAGGCTATTCTTTCCTACAAAAGAATACAGTGTCAGTCACTGATTTTTTTCAAGAATTCATTTGCCCATTTTAAATTTCTTTTGGTTCTAAATTTGGGAACCAACAACTATCATATTCTTTAAGAATTGATTGAACAATGAAAATGAAGCAATTGGTGTGTTTTATTATTTACTTGTTTTATTAAAGAACTGAAATTTAGAGACGTATAAAAACAAGATATTTTGGTTATTTGATCAATCTAAATGTATTGCATTCTTATCACTGGATCCAGGGAACTCAGATCATTATCTTATTGGAAGACCAATTGCATTATGAGCACCAATTCTTTGCTTTCCCTGTATCTATGTCCTTTAATATGACTTTGATTTTTTCACTAAAAAGGTAGAAACTATTTCTCAGTTTAGTTTTTTAATAGGATTTCTGTATATTAAGATTTTTTTCATTAAGCAGTAGTACTTCTGGTTTAGGGAATTTCTTTGGTCAGGAAGTTATTAACAAATGTGAACAAAAGGAAGAACTGTGAAAGTGGTGCAATTGGATTTGTATGTTCATGCTCACTGCTATCACCAGAGAAGGTTATATTTTTGTTGACCTACTGAAACCAAGATCAGAAATCAAAGTTTTTTTTGTGAAGTAATCTTATATCACTCAATAGTCATCAATCACCAGAAAAATGGATGAATCCAACCCGAATGAGCTGAAGCTCTTAATTTTTGAGTGAAATACATGCTTGTTTTAGCCACTGTTGTTTGACTTAGTATATTATTGTGGCAACAGACAACTTGTGTACCTGGTCTAATGATGATCACACAACATCTACTAAATTTCTTCTCTCTGTCTAGCCATCTTTCTGATTCCCTTTTCTATGCTCAGATAAACACAGGATAACATTCACTCCCTAAGCAGATCATCCAGCACTGTGAAAAGTCAAAGATAACCTTGCTCACAGGTGAAAAGTTAGCCTACTATAGTTTCAAGGATGATGAAAGAAAACCCAGGACTTCAGGGTCATAGAGGAATAGGTTTTTTTTTTTTTCAGCAAAATAAATATCCAGATTGTTAGTAGTTTTATGATGGCTTCCTATGCTCCAGGTCCCACAGGAGTTATGAAAAGGACAGGTGACATCAGCATATGAAGTAAGTTACATTTCAAGAGAAGTTTAAGCTTAAGGAACCTGAATATTTTAAGTACTGTACTTAATCTGTGCTCCAGAGATATATATGTTTATTATACTAACGAGCAAGCATTCATGCCTTTGGATATACATTAGTGCTTTTACAGCTGCTATAACAAAATACCTAAGTCTTGGTATGTATAAAGAAATAGAGAGTTTTATTTATATATAAAGAAATAGAGAGCTCCAATTTTTGGAAACTGAAAGCCCAAATGGTAGGGTTCTGGCTTTGGCAAGGAGCTCTCCCTTCTGTCTGGATGGCATCATGGTAGAAACATATACAAGATGCAAAGATCACATGGCAATACAGAAAGTCAGAAGACAAAGGCCATTCTTTCTCTTTTTTACTAAACTGATTGGATAAGATAGGAAGTTGGTTCTGTTCTCTAATTTATGTAAGGGTAAAGAAAGAAATATAAGGGTGATGCTTGCTTCCAACATGATGGCTAGAAAATGAAGTGGTGGTGCAGATACTGTATATTATTTTATTCCTCTGTCTCTGTCTCTCTCTATCTCTCTTTATCTCTGGCAATGCTTTCATTAATTATTTTTTCTCTTGAATTCTATAAACATTCTTAGAACAGGCCAGTGCTCATTTTTAGAGCCCTTATATTATTTTGAAATAGTAATGTCAGAGACAAATGAATTTAAACTTATTATTTAACTATAATGGAGACAATATCGATGAGTTGACTTATAGAATTTATCATCTGATTTTGTCATATTTTCCTTTGTGTAAAAATTAAGTAAACTTTTAAAAACATTGAAGAAAGGTTTCATAGCTTCTGTGAGAAGAAAGGAGCTGACAAAGATGAATATGTCAAAAAATTATCATAGCTTTCAATGCTGTATGTTGTCAGCACTTCAAATATTAATGCTTAAACTACAAACTAATTCCACGAATAAAAAGCATGACCAACTTTGTTCCTGCCACATTAGAATTCAGGCTGACCTAGTTTTTCAAACTAAAACTGACACAGATACGGTGATTGCCTTAGTGGGGAATTTCTCTGTGTGTTCAAGCACTCAGGGATTCAGTGTTCAGTTATAAAACATGTTAATGAAGCTTGTTATGAATCCAGATTTCTGTTGCCTTCCTTGAAGTACATTGGAAATTAAAATAGATAATGTTTACCTTACACTACTGTAGCAACAGTAGTTAAGTAATTAAGCCTCTGACATCTTAGCCAGGATAATATTTCTCTGGGGCTATTCATACTTTTTATACCAGTGGTAACTAACAGAAAATCATATACTGTTACTTGAGTAGAGCTGAAGGATCATTTACAGGCCTCTTTTAGTTTAATCCCTGCCATTCTACTGGTGTACCACTCTAGAAGAGAACCATCTGAATTTCAGAACTGACAGGCAATATTTGTTAACAGACCAAACAGATAAAGTATAATCTATCTCATAGGCAAGAATAGCAAGTATCTACCAGATCAGGAATGCAGGATCTGCCATCCAGATCAGGGAAGCAATACCTATCTACTAGACCACAAGTATAGTACCTGACCAACATATCCAAAAGTCAGCATCTGTCCACCAACTAGGAAGATGACCTCTGTATATTAGAAAGAGGAGAGTAATATTTTCCAGAGCCCAAAAAATATGGACACTAAGTGAATTTATTTTGTTTCTATACTTGTCTATGGCTTTAAAATAATTAAAAGAAGAGTTAATAACTGAATAATCAAAGAGCTATTTATGAAAGTATAAATATTAGAAAATAAAACCTTGCCTATAATGAACATTATTATATTTGTTTAAGCAAATGATCACATAAACAGTATCTTAGCAATTACAACTCTACTGAATTTAGTTTCAGATTATAAATATATTCCAAATACAATGTTTATTAAACGTAGTATTTTAAGGAAAGCTATAGAGTAAACATATGTGTATATAGTTTGACTTTATTAAGAGATCTAATGGTTATTTTTGTTTCTTGAGAACAACATACATGAAGTTAAACACTATAAAATATCAGAAACCTACAATAAGTATAATTTCATGTTCATTCAAAAACATGATTCTATGGTATATAAGTCAAGAAGTATTCATATTAAGGTATGTCAATAAAATATAACATGATCATCTGGGCACACGTGTAATCCTAACTAGTAAGAGGGTAAGGCAGGAGAATTAAAAGTTTAAACCTAGGTTGCCAATTTAGTAAGATCTTATCTCCAAATAATAAATAAAAGGGCTGTGCATATAGCTCAGGGGTAAAGTGCTTGCGTAGCATGAATGAGGTCCTGTATTCAATTTCCAAGACTGGAATAAAATATTTATAATAGTATTAATGTAATACCTATGTAGATCTTCCTATTTATCTGTTGTAAACTATAAAATAGAATTTTGGGGCCAGAGGGTTAGCTCAGTGGTTCCAGCGCCTGCCTTGCAAGTGCAAGGTCCTGAGTTTGATCCCCAGTAACCACATACAATGCTGGGCGAGGAGACTCATGCCCACCAGCAATCAATGCCACATGCCACAGTGCTGGGCATTGTGGCTCACGCTTGTGGTCCCAGCACTCGGGAGGCAGAGACAGGAGGATTGCTGAGTTCAAGGCTTGCCTGGACTACATGGTGAGCTCAGAGCCAGCCTGAACTACAAAGCGAGACCCCGTCTCAAAAGAAAAAAAAAGATAGAATTTTGGTGGAAGAAAGGAGAACTATTATGTACTCCACACATTTCAATAATTGAGAAAATACAGAATGGCCTTTGCTTGTTTGTGTACATAATTGTATTCTCCAAGCTACTGCTCAGAAATTTAAATTAGTTTAGGTTCACCAGCGCATATTTTGAGACAGTAAAATACATATCACAGTAAAAAATAAAATCAAACAGAAAATTTGAAACACAAAAACTGAAAAGAAATGTCAGAATTACTTTAGTTTACATAGATTATTGTTTCTTCAACCCTTATTACTATACATTTTTGTCATACCAAATATTTTGCAACATTTCTACTATGGTAATATTAAATTAATAGATATCTATGTGTAAGTTTAAAAGCACAGTATCCTACTGTGAAATAAATGTATAATAGAAATGTAAAAATACATTAGCAAGATTTCACTAGAAGATCAGACAGCTTGACTCTAAATGTTAACTCTTCATGAATATGATAATTACAAAAAAGAAAAGACTAAAACAAGTATGCTACACTGGTAGCTCAAATGCAACAAATAAAATCCCAAACAAGGGCCAGAGGGTTAGCTCAGTGGTTCCGGCACCTGCCTCGCAAGCGCAAGGTCCTGAGTTCAATTCCCGGTAACCACATACAATGCTGGGCGTGGAGACTCATGCCCACCAGCAATCAATACCACATACCACAGTGCCGGGCGTGGTGGCTCACATCTGTAATCCCAGCACTCGGGAGGCAGAGACAGGCGGATTACTGAGTTCAAGGCTTGCCTGGGCTACATAGTGAGCTCAGGGCCAGCCTGAACTACAAAGCGAGACCCTGTCTCAAAAAAAACCAAAAAACAAAATCCCAAACAAGACAAAGGTCAAATTCTTTGACTTTACCTTTGTTGTATTTCTGTGAAATTCTTACAACTGTGCAAAAACTTGTCCTTCTAATGTTCAGGTCTGAATAAGATAGTTAATTTCCAAAACAACCTTCAATAATTCAGATCTGAATTACATAGCTAGTATCCAAAAACAATCTTTAATAATTCTTCTCACAGGCAAGAAGTGGAGTTTATATGACTTCTCATACCAAGAAGTGGAGTTTATATGACTTCACTTAAAATCTGGAGTTGCTTTGAGTCTTCCCTCGACTTAGCCAGATGGAGAAAGTGAAAAATGAAAACTAAGGCAAAGTCACTTTATGGGTCTCTAAGAGCCATAAAGATAACATGGAATACTGGGGATAGATTGTGATATCTTCTATGGCTTGCTAATAAATTCATTAAAACTGAAATGTAATCTCATAGCTAGAGCAAAAAGTCACATGTTTACCACATCACTCTCTCCCAGCTTTCCTTGTAGTAGCTTGGGACTTGGCAAGTTATTCTAGTGAATGAATTAGGGTTGAATTGGTAAATGCCACATTCAAACCTGGTTCTTACACAGCATCCTATATAAGCTTCCAATTTTCTCTGTATTTTGGAAGGTAAAGTTCTAAGAATAAAAAGGGTTGTATCAGACTATGATGTGTATGAGAAGTAAACTTGTACTGTATTAGATCGCTGAGATATGTTTTATCAGTCAGAATTCTGCCAGGAAACAAATTGCCCCAAGTAATTCAAATGAATAGACTTCAATGAAGGACTTCTTTCACAGATGTGGGCAGGATAACTGAAGAAACATGGAAGACAGAAAACTGTCTCCACCTCTAGCACTTGAGGGACAAAGAAAGGGAATAGGTGTCAAAGCTCTGGTAGTGAAGTTAAGAAAGAACGCTGTCCAGCAGGATATCTAATCAGGAAAGAACCAGTTGCTGCTGTCTCCAAAGCAGGAGGAGAGGTGGGAAAAAAATACCCAGATGTTTCTTCTTCAATCTTCTATCTCCTGAAAGGAGATTCCCCATTGGTTAACCCCCAGTCAGCAGGCAGCTTGGAGGGAGCCAAGTGAAGCAGTGCACAGAAGATAGTCTCTGGGGGCACAGAGCAGTTCAAGGAAGGGAGAATAAGCAGCTCAGAGGTTCAGAGAACAAACAGCTTAGATTTGCCTGTTGTGGCAACTATCTTTAGTTCCTGTAATACAAAATCATAGAAGGAAGGAATTCAGGAAGATTTATTTTTTAATTTTATGTGTGTGTGTATTGCTGTGGGTAAACTCAGAATATCAGACCAGCATTTTGCTACTAAGCTAACACAGCCCTAAAATAAGATTTATAAAACTATAGCTCACAAATGGCAAAATTCAATCCCTTTGACACATACAATTCAGTGTTTTTTAGTATTTTCACACCATAACTCCATAAATCCTTTTAATTAGAATCTTTATAGATACATTATATATACACATCATGATCACAGTCAATATAGAGAATTTGTACTTGTATATGGCACAATTTAATTTTCATTTTTCCCATTCCCTACCCACCCTACAACCACCCACCCCCCTCTATATACATAAGTATTGTTACTTTTTTATTATGATCACATTTTTTCTTTCCCCTCATTACCTACTCCAACCCTTTTCCCTTTGGATATTTTCTATTTCACAATATCTATCATATATTCTAGAACTCATTTACACCTTCAGTTTCTCATACCAGAGAAAAGATACAATATTTACACATCTGTAACCTATTTATTTCACTTATGAGTAGGTCCTCAAAGTACATCCATTGGAGTATAAATGACTCAAGCTTATCATACTTTAAGGCAGAGTAATACTTCATTTTATAGAAAAATCACATCTTCTTTATCCAGTCCCCAGTTGGGCATTTTGGGTTGTTTCCAAGATTTAGCAATCACAAACCTGAGCTGCTATGAACATGGGTGCACAAATGTAACTGTAATATGAGTCACTTAATTCTTTCATGTATATACCTAGCCGGGGAATAGCAGGGTCAAATGGTATCTCTAATCCAAGATTTTGAGGAATCTCCACACTGATCTCCATTGTGGTTGTATCAGTCTACATTCCCCCTAACAGTGGAGAAAGGTTCCTTTCTTACTACAGCCTAACCAGCATTTATTGTTGGTTAATTTTGAGACAGCAGCCATTCTTTGTGAAGTTATGCTTCTTAGCTGTTTTTACTTATTCCTCTGAAAGGTGTCTCTTTCAGATGCCCATTTTTGAATTGGGTTTTTAAATTTGAGGGAGGTTGATTTTTTAAAGCTCTTTGTATATTCTAGATAGTAGCCCTTTGTTTGAGAAACAGCTAGTAAAAATGTTTTCCCACGTTGTTGGCTGTCTTTTGGTTCTGCCAGTGGTTTCTTTTGCTGTGCAGAAGCTTTTTAATAAGATGAGATCCCATTTGTTCATTCCTTCTGCTAGTTCTTGTGCTTTGGAGGTTTTGTTCATAAAGTCTTTCCCTAAGCCAATGTCTCCAAAGTTCTACCTATCCTTTTTTGCAAAGGTTTAGTGTTTCTGTTTTAATTATTTAGGTCTCTAATCCACTTTGATTTTAATTTAGTATACAGTGAGAGAAACAGGTCTAGCTTTAGTCATTGGCAGGTTGAAGCCCAGTTTTTCCAACACTATTTGTTAAAGAGTCTATCTTTACTCCACTGAGGATGATTTGCTCCTTTGTCAAAGATGAGGTGGCATAGAATATCTGAAGTTGATTGTGGATCTTCTAATCTATTTCACTGGTCCTCAGGTCTGTTACTTTGCCAGTGCCATATTGTTTTTTTTTTTTTATCACATTGGCTCTGTACTATAGTTTCAAGTTGAGGATCGTGATACCTCCTACCATGTCCTTGTTGCTGAGAACTGCTTTTGCTATTCTAGGTCTTTTGTGGTTCCAAATGAATTTTTGGATGATTTTCTCTAGATCTGTGGAATATACTGTTGGGATTTCAAACAGTATTACATTAAATCTATACAATAGTTGTGGAAGTATGCCACTTTTATAATATTAGTTCTCCCTATCCAGGAATAAGGGAAGTCTTTCCACTTTCTGATATTCTTTTCGACCTGCTTTTTCAGAATGTTGTAGTTTTCAATAGAGTTCTTTCACCTCCTTTATTAGATTGATGCCTAGATATTTCATTTTTTTGCATGCTACTGTGAAAGGGATTGACTCTCTGAATTTCTCTCAGTGAGTTTGTTATTTGGGTACAAAAAGGCTATTGACATTTGGGGACTGACCTTGTATCCAGCTACATTACTAAATTTCCCAATTAAGTTTAACAGTCTTTCAGTTGAGTGTTTAGGATCTTCGATATAGAGTATCATGTCATCAGCGAATAATGGCAGCTTAACTTCTTGCTTTCCTACCTTTATTCCTTTTATTTCTTTCTCTTGTCTAGCTGCTGTGGCTAATGTTTACAGCACTATATTGAACAGGAGTGGTGATAGTGGACATTTTGTCATGTTCCTGATCTTAGTGTGAAAGATTTCAGTTTTTGACCATTGAGAATGATAGTGGTTGTTGGTTTCTTGTAAATAGTTTTTATTAGGTTGAAATAAAGTCCACCTATTCCAATTTTCTGTAGGGTTTTGATCATGAATGGGTGTTGGGCTTTGTCAAATGCTTTTTCTGCATTTATTGAGGTGGCCAAATGGTTTTTGTCCTTCAGTCTGTTAATATAATGTATTACAGGGCCGGAGGGTTAGCTCAGTGGTTCCGGCGCCTGCCTC
>PVIC010025115.1:0-25391 GCA_004025085.1 Thryonomys swinderianus
TTTTTTTTTTTTTTGAGAAAAAAACTACTCGTTCTGTAGTTCAGGCTGGCCCTGAGCTCACTGTGGAGCCCAGGCAAGCCTCAAACTCAGCAATCCTCCTGCCTCTGCCTCCCAAGTGCTGGGATTACAGGTGTGAGTCACCACGTCCAGCATTGTGTTGTGTGGTACTGATTGCTGGTGGGCGTGAGTCACCATGCCCAGTATTGTATGTGGTTACCAGGAAAGGAACCAGCGACCTTGCACTTGCTAGGCAGGCTCTGGAACCACTGAACTAAATCTCTGGCCCTTTCATGAGTACTCTTGAAAACTACTAGGCTAAATGATTTCAAAAGCTGATTTTTATTTGAAAATTCTGTGGTGGTGGTGTTATTTCCAAACTGTAGCTGAAGTGACTTTTCAAGTTCTTGTTTTATTGTTTAGGTGGATGCTCGTAGTGACCGAACTGGGGAGGTCATCTTTAAAGACAACTTTTCTTCAGCAGTTGCTGGTGTGGTGGAGGGAGATTACCGAATGGATGGCCGCACACAGCTAATCTGCTGCTCAGTGGATGGGGAAAGTAAGTCAGGATAAGAAAAATCCTTGAAAGTCAAATTTATAATTTCACTGTCTCCAGATGCCGAGAAATTCCACTATAAGATACTGTGTTGAGGGCCGGAGATTTAGCTCAGTGGCTCCAGCGCCTGCCTCGCAAGCGCAAGGTCCTGAGTTCAATCCCCAATGACCACATACAATGCTGGGCATGGAGACTCATGCCCACCAGCAATCAATACCACATACCACAGTGCCGGGGTGAGGTGGCTCATGCCTGTCATCCCAGCACTCAGGAGGCAGAGGCAGGAGGATTGCTGAGTTTGAGGCTTGCCTGGGCTCCATAGTGAGCTCAGGGCCAGCCTGAACTAAAAAGTGAGACCCTGTCTCAAAAAAAAAAAAACAAACCCTCCTGAAAAACCAAGCAATTGATAACCCAAAAGTAGGCGTGGCCATCTTTGGGATAGACCTCCATCAAATGAATATTTCCTCTCTCTTTTCAGTCCGAGGCTACATGCCAGGCACAGCTGAGCTGAAGGGAAGCCTCATGGACACCAGCATGGAGCAGGACCTGATCCGAGAGATGAGCCAGAAAAAGCAGAATCTGTTACTAGAACTCCGTAACTATGAGGAAAATGCCAAGGTAGGGCCTCGTGTGAAAAGGAATTAGAATCCAAAGTGTTGAGACTGGCCAGGAAGATCAGAAAATGTAGAAGTAGAAGAGTTATAGAGTCTGTGCTGGCCAGGAAGCTGAGGCTGAGACAGGAAGGTTATAGGTTTACAGCCAAGCTAGCATGCTCTGTCTCAAAAACAAGAAAGAAAGAGAGAGAGAGAGAGAGACAGAGACAGAGACACAGAGAGAGAGAGAGAGAGAGAGAGAGAGGAAAGAAGGAAGGAAGGAAGGGGAAGGGAAGGTAGGAAAGGAGGAAAGAAAGAAAGAAAAAAGAAAGAAAGAAAAAAAAGAAAGAAAGAAAGAAAATGAAGTGCTGGGGGATGTAGCTCAGAGGTAGAATGCTTGCCTAGCATGCCGGAGACCATGGGTTCAATCCCTAATACTTCAAAAACAAATATAAAGATGACACAGAGTTTTCTTATGGAACTGAATAGCCAGATTTATTTTAAATGGGCATTAATTCAGAGCAGTTTTGCGAATGAATTGAATTGGTGGGGTGTTTTACAGGCTGAATTGAGTGGTCCACTGAATGAAGCTGACAGGCAAGGGGATGTAATACCAGCCAATACCAGGCTCCACACTATCATCTCGGTCAACCTGGGAAGCGAGACTCAAGCCGCACACACAGAGTTGTGCATTTCCACTTCAAATGGTAAAAGGTATTATTTATAATAGGAGTTTAGGTGCCTGTGCCATCTTGGAACAATTACTGAACTGCCTTTTCCTTCTTCTCCATAGACACCATCATCCGAGCAGTACTGATTTTTGCGGAGGGAATTTTTATGGGTGAAAGCCATGTGGTACATCCCAGCATTCACAACCTCTCCAGCTCTATCTGCATCCCAATTACACCACCCAAAGACGTCCCTGTCGATCTGCACTTGAAAGCCTTTGTGGGCTACAGAAGCAGGTGATCCTGTACAAGTTCATTTCCATCAAGGGTTTTCCATTACACGCGCAGTCTTTGGGCCAGAGACACCTCTTAGTGTTCTGTCCTCCAGTGGAGGTTCCCAAGATCTTTTACTTCCCTAATCTGAAATCTTCAAAAAAGGGTGGGGACCAATATATAAGTTTAAAATGGTTATTTTCTGTTTTAATTAGGTGATCTCAGAGTTACAAAAATGCATTTAATTGGCAGGGATTTAGCTCAGTGGTTCCAGCGCCTGCCTAGCAAGTGCAAGATCCTGAGTTTGATCCCGGTAACCACATACAACAATACTGGGCATGGTGACTCATGCCCACCAGGCATCAGTACCACATACCACAGAGCCAGGTGTGGTGGCTCACACCTGTAATCTCAGCATTTGGGAGGCAGAGGCAGGAGGAATGCTGAGTTCGAGGTTTGCCTGGGCTCCATAAGCTCAGGGCCAGCCTGAACTATGAAGTGAGACCCTATCTCAAAAAAAACCCCTTTAACTTGAGACTAAGGATGTAGCTCTGTGGAAGAGTGTGTGCTTACCATGTACAAAATCCTGGGTTTAATCCCCAGCACTGCACACCCAAGAAGAGTTTAACTAATGATTTTTCAGCTTAGAGTTTTAAGACTAAAATAGCTGGTGTGCACCTGTATATTAATTAGGGTTATATATAATTTCAGCTGGTAAAGAGGAACCACTATGTTTGTGGAAAGTAAAAATCTTTCTATAACCCTCTTAGGGTACTTGAAAAGCTCTGGGGTGTGTGTGTGTGTGTGTGTGTGTGTGTGTGTGTGTGTGTGTGGTGTGTGTGCGCGCGCGCATGCGCTCATGATATCTAATTCCCAAATTCTACTTCTACAATACATTGGCCCTTAAGCATTTTGAGGGTTGAAGCCCTTAAATATCGATTGATGATGATCCAGTAGTGACTTGAATTTTGAGACCTTGCTTTTGAACTGATGTCACACCACTTCTCTCGTGTCCCATTGATTGGCCCTAGCTCCCAGTTCCATGTATTTGAGTTGACAAGACAGCTGCCCCGATTCGCCATGTATGCACTGATCCACCCAGACTCAGCCACTGAGCCCCTCGGTTATGTTAACTTTATCATAACAGAACGGACACAGAGAGTGAGTAGTATGCTCTTTTTCTCTGCTCATGTATCTTCTATTTTGAAAAAAATACATATATTATGTACCTGAACAATCTTTAATTTCCAGCGAATTTGGACCAGTTCTTAATTCTTGTCTTTCTTTTGTGCTAGCCTTAGTATGGCTGTCTTGACTTAGTGTTTCAAGAGGAGCCTACATTAAGATGGAAAGAGGAGAAGATGGGTACAATGGCACATGCCTGTAGTTCCAGCTACTTGTGAGGCTGAGGCAGGAAGGTTGCTTGAGCCCAGGAGTTCAGGTCCAGCCTGGGCAACATAGTGAAACTTAGTACTTTAAAGAAAAAAAAAGATGGAGAGAGAGTGGGATTTGGATCTGGAAAGGCTTTTTAGGTTCAAGTTTTATCTTAAGTAAATAAATTCTTAGTAATCTTGGAGTATTCTGCTCTAAGCTTCAATTTTTTTTTTTTTTTTTTTTTGAGACAGGGTCTCGCTTTGTAGTTCAGGCTGGCTCTGAGCTCACTATGTAGCCCAGGCAAGCCTTGAATTCAGCAATCCTCCTGCCTCTGCCTCCCAAGTGCTGGGATGACAGGTGTGAGCCACCATGCCCGGCCAGTATTCTTGACAAGAGTTTTCAATTGCATAGATTCTCAGCCCCCCGCCTGGCCTGTGGAACCAGAAGGCTCATAGGTGGACCCTTGAAAACAGCTTCATGAGTGATTTTTCTATGAAACCTGTTGCAAACCATTGTAAAGTGTTATTACTAACACTGAAAGATTGTGTGGAAATATCTTTGTGGTGTGTACATGAAAATTTCATTTTAAAACTTAAAAGATATAATTGATTGGTTTTGAGCACACAGTGACATCCAGGCTGCACTCACAGAATAGCTTTTGTGTAAACAGAATTAGCCTTGAACTACAGTCATTTCTATGTTATGCTAAGAGTATGTCTTAGTAGAGAATACTGTAACATCGTGCCTGCTATGGGGCCAGACTTAATTCTGAGGGCTGCTTGAGAACATACGTGAAAAAGGAAAAAGGAGGGTGCCATTGTTTTCCCAGTAGGGGATGAAGTGTAAATTTTTTAACCAAATAGTAAAACTACAGTGAGGACAAAAGTCTGCCTTCTGTAACAACCATACATTAAAACTGAAGTTCTATTTTATTCTATTATTTTTAAGATTTTTCTGTGGCTCAACCAGAACTTTCTGCTGCCAGAAGACACTACTATTCAGAACCCTCCATTTCAAGCATGTTTCACATCCTTACGGAATGGTGGTCACCTCTGCCTGAAAATAAGACCTAGTGGAGAGGTAATGTCATGCGCAGGCAGCGGCTGCGGCTCAGGGGCAGAGTGCTTGCCTAGTGTGGGAGGCCCTGCATTCCATCTCCAGCATCAGGAAAAAATAAACAGGAAAGAAAAAAAGAACAGAAAAGGAAAAAGTGTTACCATGGGGGTGGGTAGCCACAGTTTGCTCATGCGCAGTTTAACCACTCAGTGGAAAGTGAGGCAGGTGATGTCTGTGTCAAGATCTTCAAACCATCATTTCCACTCAGCCTGTCCATGTTACTGTAGACCCTGAAGTATTGTCTCCAGGGGTGGTTTCTGCTCTCTCCTTCCTTCCCTTCACTCTTGCTGTCGTTAGGCAAGGGATGGGATCAGTGAGACGCATAAGCATTTTCATTATTGAGTAATTTTGTCATTTAGTTCATAAGGCTAATAGATTGGCCTCTTAGCTCTGTGCAGGCAACAATAACAATGCATGTGGTTTGTGATTTCCTAAAAGGGTACAGCTTATTCATCCATCACTGCATGTAAATATATGCTCAGTGATTGGGTTCACTGAAGAAATTCAGGTACTATCTCAGTTCACTTTGTCTCTTATCCGAGAATGCTAACCTTGCCCTTTATCTTCCTGGACAGGTTACTATAAATACTGATGATATTGATTTGGCTGGCAATATCATCCAGTCAATGGCATCATTTTTTGCTATTGAAGACCTTCAGGTAGAAGCAGATTTTCCTGTGTACTTTGAGGAGTTAAGAAATGTGCTGATTAAGGTGAGGGGATCTAGTTGTTGCTTTTATGAGTCCATAGTAGTCTCACTCTGAAATGTGTATTTTACGAGACGAATGAGCTCTGGGAAGCTGAGGTGGGAGGATTGCAAGTTCAAGCCCAGTGTGGTCAACTTAGTGAGCCCCTGTCTCAAAATAATAATAATAAAAAAAAAAAGACTAGAACTGTAGAACTGTAGTTCAGTGTGAAGGCCCTGGGGTCAGTCCTCAGTAACACAAATACACACACACACAAACACACACACGGAGATGAATATACTCACATTCCAAAGAATTTCTATAAAAAATTGAACTAATAGAGCTCACTAGAGCTTTTCTCCTGTATAAGTGAGTGGTAACCTCTTGACTACCTTACTTTCATCCTTTGGTTTAGGGGAACACTTTTAGGTATTTTTTTTTATCTTTATTGGTACATTGTATATACACATCATGGTCACACTCTGTTTTTTTTTTTTTTTGAGACAGGGTCTCGGTTTGTAGTCCAGGCTGGCCCTGACCTCACTACGTAGCCCAGGCAAGCCTCGAATTCACAGCAGTCCTCTTGCTCCTGCCTCTCAAGTGCTAGGATTACAGGCGTGAGTCTTCACGCCCAGCATTATAATATGTGGTACTGGGGATCGAATTTGGGACTTTGTGCTTGCTGGGCAGATGCCAAAACCACCTAGTTAAATCCCTAGCTGTAGGGGAACACTTTTTTTTGAGACAGGGTCTCACTTTGTAGTTCGGGCTGGCTCTGAGCTCACTATGTAGCCCAGGCAAGCCCCAAACTCAGCAATCCTTCTGTCTCTGCCTCCCGAGTGCTGGGATGACAGGCGTGAGCCACCACGCCGGGCACTGTGGTATGTGGTATTGATTGCTGGTGGGCGTGAATCTCCACGCCCAGCATTATATGTGGTTCCCGGGGATCGAACTCAGGACCTTGTGCTTGCGAGGCAGGCGCCGGAACCACTGAGCTAACCCTCCAGCCCTAGGGGAACACTTTTAAAAACATATGTCACATTAATTCTTTCCTTTGCTAGACCTTCATCTTTGTTATATCTACTTTGGTCTTCCATTTATAGCTTTTGAAAACAAAATTAGAACTTCTTAAAAACACAAAGTAGAGGATTATGATTGACTCATAATTTGTATAAATCTCAATCCAGATTTTTTTTTTTTTTGAGCAGGGTCTTGCTATGTAATTTAGGCTGGACTTGAACTTACTATGTAGTTCACAGTGGCCTCAAACTCATGGTGATCCTCCTGCCTCAGCCTGCCAAGTGCTAGGATTACAAGTGTTTGCCACCACACCTGGCTCAATCCAGATCTTTAAAATGCTAGTATGTATGTTGCTAGGGCTTCTTACATTAGGAGATGGAAAGAGTCCACATGGTGTCCTATCTTGGAGTGCAGCATAGATTATTTTGTTGAAGAAGAGATGAAATAACAGGAAGTATTATTCCTATTGAGACTAATAGGAAAGAAATATAAGCAAATAGGGCAAAGAAACCTCTGCATATGGTAGAGTATATTGGCCTAGTTTTGAGGAAGTTTGTGAAGCTTTTTTAATTCCAGAATGTTTATCATCTCTAGGTGGATGAATATCATGCAGTGCACCAGAAGCTCAGTGCTGAAATGGCTGATAATTCCAATATAATCCGAAGTTTGCTGGTCCAGGCTGAGGATGCTCGTCTGATGAAGGACATGTGAGTAGCAATTCTCAGGAGTCTGATCTGGTACACTGACTGGAAACATGGCGTCATCAGTAGAGTTGAAAATGTGTATACCCTGTGACCCAGCAGTTCTGCTCCTGCTACATAGGTACATGGCCTGGAGAAACTTGTGTACTCCAGGGATATTTCCACAACACAGGAATCTTCATATAGGAGCTGGGTATGTAACTTACCACTTTCCTAGTATGCATGAGGCTCTGGATTCAATATGCAGTGCTAAAAAAGGAATATTCATAAAGGCATCACTTATATGTATTCTGTATCTGTTTTCCATTAGTACCTGAGGCTGGATACTGAATGAAGAGAATAGGTATATCCCAGTTTTGGAAACTGAAAGTCCAGTTAGCATGGCACTAGCCTGCTAGAGCTCCTGGCCATGTCATCTAATGGCTTGATGGCATCCTTTTGGAGCATGTGCAGGAGTAAGAGATCATGTGGCGAGACAGGAAGCCAAGAGACCAGGAGGAGCCAGTGTTATTAGTTTATAACATCCCTCGTGAGAGCTAACAGGGTCCCAGGAACTAATGAAGGTCTCATTCAGTCTGAGGGTAATACCTCTAGTGACCTTGTGACCTTACACTAGGTCCCACCCGTCAAAGGTTGTCACCTTTTAACATGGACCCACTAGGGACCAAGCACCCAACATATAAACCTGTAGTGGGAGGGACACACTTAAACTGTATCCAAACCATAGCAAATCCCTAAGTGGAAATGATTCAAACCAGTGTGCCAGTACAGTGGGTAAGGACAATATATTTGCCCAGTAGAACAACAAGGGTGTGAATGTTTGTGACACATGATAATATGGACAAATTTTTTTTTTTTTCTTTGAGACAGGGTCTCACTTTGTAGTTCAGGCTGGCCCTGAGCTCACTATGTAGCCCAGGCAAGCCTCAAACTCAACAATCCTCCTGCCTCTGTGCCGAGTGCTGGGATTATAGGCGTGAACCACAACGACAGCACTGTGGTATGCGTTACTGATTGTTGATGGGCATGAGTCACCATGCCCCATATTGTTGTATGTGGTTACCGGGGATCAAACCAGGGACCTTGCGCTTGCCAGGCAGGTGCTGGAACCACTGAGCTAAATCTTTGGCCCAATGTGGGCAAGTCTTACAAACACTGGTGAGTGAAAGAAGACTCATGCTCCTACTTACAGTCTGAAGAAAGGCAAAACCAAACTTGATTCTTTAGGAAGCAGATATAAATGCTAACCCTGTAAAGAGAGGGGCCTGAGGATGTGGCTCGGAGGTGGAGCACTTGCCTAGCATGTTGCAAGGCCCCTGAGTTAGATTTTTTTTTTAATTTTTTTAAATTGAATTCTTCATTGGTACAATTTATATACATCTCAAAATCACATATAACATTGGGAAATTTGTACCAGTATATGCCACAAGTTAATTCTCATTTTCTGAGTTAGATTTTTAACGCCACAAAGAAATGAAACATTATGGTTTAGATCTAAAATGTCCCCCCCAAGGCCATACGTATTTAGAGGTGGGGCTTTTAGAAAGTGATGGGATCCTGGGAACACTAATGAAGACACTGAGGACTTCAAGGCTGCACCTGTGTTAGGTGGTGAGCTCTGGCTGGAGATGACCTGGCAGGGTGTGTTCTTATTCCCCGCTCCTTCTTTCTCTCTTTACTTCCTGCCTGCTGTCAGCTGAACAGCTTTTCTCCACATGCACTTGCACTGTGCCCTTTCTGCCTTGGAGCCAGCCAATGGTAGCCTGAGCCAGTGGGAAACTGTGAGCCAGATAAACTGCTCCTCATTTTAGTTGTAGACGGTGGGTACTGTGTCACAGTGATGAAAAAGCTGATTAACACACAAGCGGAATGTGCAGGGAAGAGATTCTTTTACACTGCGGTGTTTCCTTCTAGGGAGGAGTAGCAGTGTTTAGGAAGAACACACTGGGAAGCTTCTGTTTTTCTGAGTGAAAAACATAGAATAAGAATAACTTTCTTATTGTATAAGAAAGTTAAAGACAGCCTTTGCATAGTTAGCTCCTGTCCCTTGTGGCTTCCAGATCTTAGCTGTTGTAAACTGTGCCGCAGTGAACACTGGAGTGCGACTGTGTCTTAAATATTTAAGACACAGTTCTTCTGGATATATATTCAGGATTTGAGATCAGGTTTCAGTAAGTTGTCCAGAAGTGGGGTATTTCTGTTTTTACTGTTTTGAGTCATTTCCATTGTTTTCCAGGGGTTCCAATTTCCCCACATCCTCACCAGTACATGTCCAGCCTGAACTACAAAGCGAGACCCTGTCCTGGAAAAAAAAAAAAAGTGAAGCTGAATCTGTTGTCTAACTATATTTATTAAGAATAGGTCAGGGGGGCCGGAGATTTAGCTCAGTGGTTCCGGCACCTGCCTTGCAAACGCAAGGTCCTGAGTTCAATCCCTGGTAAGCATATACAATGCTGGGTGTGGTGACTCACGCCCATTAGGAATCAATACCACACACCACAGTGTCGGGCGTGGTGGCTCACGCCTGTAATCCCAGCACTCAGGAGGCAGAGACAGGAGGAATGCTGAGTTCCAGGCTTGCCTAGGCTAGCTACATAGTGAGCTCAGGGCCAGCCTGAACTACAAAGCGAGACCCTGTCTCAAAAAAAAAAAAAAAAAAAAAAAAAAGGTCAGTTTTACCTAATGAATATTAATGTGAAACTTGAATGACAATTTCATTACCTTGCTCACTTTTCCCTCCCCTTAACACAATGGACTTGTAATTCTTAAGTTTCTGAAGACAAACCAATTCAATCACCAAGAAAGGTCACGTGACTTCTATTTATTAGGATATTTTGATGGAAAGTTATCAGTGTTTTCAAAGAAAACTTTAGTAGGTATCTAATTTGTATGAAAACAGCGAAAAATGTTTTTTTTTTTTTTTTTTTGCTTTTTGAGACAGGGTCTCACTTTGTAGTTCAGGCTGGCCCTGAGCTCACTATGGTGCCCAGGCAAGCCGCCACGAACTCAGCAATCCTCCCGTCTCTGCCTCCCGAGTGCTGGGATTACAGGCGTGAGCCACCACATCCGGCATTGTGGTATGCGGTATTGATTGTTGGTGGGCGTGTCTCCACGCCTAGCATTATATGTGGTTACCGGGGATCGAACTCAGGACCTTGCACTTGCGAGGCAGGCGCCGGAACCACTGAGCTAACCCTCCGGCCCTAAAAATGTCTTTTATCTTTTTAAAAATATGCCTAAGAACTTTGCAAGTGTTTAAGTCTGCCATATTAATGATGTGAAATTTCTGTTGGTTTATATAGGAAAACAATGAGGAATCGCTATATGGAACTCTATGATCTTAACAAAGACTTGCTAAATGAATACAGAATTCGCTGTAACAACCACACAGAACTACTAGGAAACCTTAAAGCAGTAAATCAAGCAATTCAAAGGGCAGGTAACCTGCGTGGTAAGTCTCTAATTTGTACTCTGTAATTTGGTATATGGTACTCTGGGAGAGGACCACTGAAGATGATGGTAGCATTCCATAATTCATCTGGGGCCTAAACACTCCACAGTTGGTCCCATCACTTGAGTTTCCATCTGTCAGCCCACTGTCTAGCTTCAATCTCCAGACTTCAAAGGGAAAAATTCTTTAGCTTCTAACTAGATGTGGTGGTACATGCTTCTAATCCCAGCACTCTGGAGGCTGAGGCAGGAGTACTGTGAGGTTGAAGACAGCTTGGACTACATAGTGAGTTAAAAGTCCAGCCTGAACTGCTGTACATTGCAAGACCATCTCAAAACAAAACAATTAAAAGAGAAAGAAAAAGCAAAGCCTTCAACTTCTTTCCTAAGATTTTGATGCATCTTCTAAGGAAAAATCTAGTGTTTATACCCCCAAAAAAGTGTAGAGCCTTAGTCTCCATTAGAATAAAAGACAGACTGAAAACAAATGGGTTAAGTGTCCACCTTTAAAGTTTAGAAAAAGAACAGTAAGATAAACTAGAGGTGGTAAAAATATAGCTAGATTTATATCTGAATTCTATTTTGGGTCAATGCTTTAACCTTTTTTAGACACAATCACTGTTAGATGCCTGTGTGATCTGACTGGTTTCTAGGTTTGAATGTTTTCTAAGTTTGTTTTCTTTACCGAGGTATCTCTTTTACGGAGTGGTAAGATAAATTAATAAATTTTACATATGTAATTATTTTCTAACCTAGTCTTATATTGTTTTAAAACTAGACTCTAATTTACAATCTTACTTTTATTTTCTTCCTTGTGTTTTTGAGACAAGGTCTCACTATGTAGTTCAGGCTCTCCTTGAACTTACCCTGTAGCCCAGATTGGCCTCAAATTCTTTGCTCCTGCCTCAGCCTCCTAAGTGCTGGTATAATTTTACTTTTAATATTCTCTTTGTGACATATTGACCTGATGTTTCTTCTCATACAGTTGGAAAACCAAAGAACCAGGTGATAACTGCTTGTCGGGATGCAATTCGAAGCAACAACATCAACACACTGTTCAGAATTATGCGGGTGGGGACAGCTTCTTCATAGAAGAGTAAATAGGGAATCAAATTCTTAGGAAAGGTTTTCTTCTAAAAATCTAGGCCCATTTGCTCTGTATCATGTTCTGGTGAAGCCAGACTGCTAAGAATGAAAAACAAACCTTGGCGATTTGCACAAATTAAAGATAGAATGTTACATCTGAAATGTGAAATCATTATTTTTGTTTATATATGTAAAGTCAATGTGTAAATATATCTTTTTCCTTGAAATTGTAATTGAATTTATAATTTTCAGACTATCTTTTTCATTAAAATTGAAAAGTATTATACTTTGTTGTTCACTGACTGTAAAAATACTACCATAGCAGAACTGTGTAATTGTATTTTGTGAAGAAAAACAAAATTGTAGTTATTCAATTTGTGTATCTTCCTCTTAACCACTGAAAGGTGTCTTAATTACTTTTCTTGTTGCTGAGACAAAATACTTGACACCCATATGTTAAAGGGGGATAGGTGTATTTTGACTCAATCTATTCTTGCCTGGCTCCAAGGCAGAGCAGTGTGGCAGAGTGATATCACAGAGGAGAAACAGTCCACAGCATGGCTGAGAGAAGACGGCACTACAACCATCCAGTATGCAAACCTATTGGTGCCATCCACACCCAGGGTGGGACTTCCATTATCCACACCCAGAACTTTACTAAACCCATTTAGTAGACTAATATAGTACCAAAACCCTTAATCCCAGTACTACATACCCTTGATCCATTCAGCTGTGGAATCTATGAGTGCATAGCACTTTGGGGAGACATCTAGACACAGGCTAGATGAGGGTAAACAAATTCATATTAAGGGAGAATCACTTTAAGGTGATTGGTTAGTTGAGGTAGTGTTAGCTATTGTAACAGGCCTCAAAATTCACGATTCATTTATTATATACAAACTTAAGGAAAACGAGGTAACTTTTCACATTCATTGTGTACAATGGAGGCCATCGGGCAATGCCCTTCATTATCTTAGAGCCTTAACTGACAGAAGCGAGCCTAGGGCCTGGCAGTTATTTGTATCTGAGCCAGTAGTAAAGGAAGAGTGAGGAGCAAACATGGCTGCTTGTGTTTCAAGCTGCAGCCTGGAGATAGTACATTGTCACTTTACTCCCAGTGCTCTGCGTAACATGGCCAACCTGCAAGAGAGGTCAGGAAATGTCATCTCCCTGTGTGCTAGCCATCCCTTCCCAGGAGGTTAAATTTTGCCCTACTGTAGATTTCCTAACTGCCTTAATACCTAAGAAAAGTCAGTTTTCACATTTTAAATAGCATCCATAAGCAGTTGTGGGTAGAGTGAGACCTTTCCTTTGAAGTTAGAAACTACAGTAATTTTATTATCTCAACTTTGGCCACTTATGATTCCTCTCTCCTATCTGAAGTATAGGCTTTCTGGAATACCAATTTCTCTAATAACTTTAATTTTTCAATTTTATAATGTGGAGATACTTGCGTATACTATATTATTTTCAACAATCCCTGAAGTACTAGGTATTGTATCTGTCTCAAAGATAAGGAAACTGAAGAGCAGAGATTAACAACTTTCCAGGGCCACAGAATTAGTACCATATTCAAGCTTGAGTGTTGTTTCCTGTTCTAACCATTGCCTAACATAGCTGTGTGTGTCTGGGGTAGGTTGACAGGGGACTGAATTCAGGCTCTCATGCATGATAAGCAGCACCCTACCTGAGACCTATAGTCTTAGGCCAAGTTTATACTTTTTTGAGATTGAAATGTTAGTTGGTGCTGGTTTGAAATTACATGGTACCATTCATCTTTAGTGAGTCCAGTACAGTCTCAGCAGAGGCTGCTCCATTGTTTTTTGCCAAAAAGCTTCCTTTCGAGCCTGTAATATTGTTGCAGAACTGGAAAGGTTCACCTGCAGCAAGATTTGTGTAAACAATCCGGAAAGTTTACTTTCTCATTAACTCGGTCTTCTTGGTATCAGTATGTCTGTTTCTGGGATGAGGCCTCTTAGATTTAGGAAGGTAAAATGTCCTATATGGGATCGGGAACCCTGAAACTGGTAAGTTATGGTATGAAGGGTTAGGACCCTGGTACTGTAGTCATGGCCCTTCAAGTTAGTCTAAATTGTCCCCAAGCAGGTAGACTGGATGGGAAGAAAATATTCATGAATATTCATAAATATTCATAAATATGAATATTCATATCCATCCCTTTTTAGAAGTCATGTTCAGCTTAGCAACTCCTTAGAAACGAGCTCATCAGTTATAGTTCTATTCTGTTGGCCTGTTTTCCTATCCTGATATAATCTGAGTGCTGCTTCCAGCAGTTATGGCTAAGCTCTAGTTCACTGGATTTTTTTAATCGAAGCTTTAGTTGAAATGAATACTCTAGCCTTTATTTCAGTTAACTTGAGGATTCTGATATATGGGAGAAAACTTTTGAAAGCACCCCCTAAAACATCATACATACACATGCCCCCAGTACAATATTTATTGTAAAGAGTGTTTTTATTATTCCCCACTCTGTCTATCCATGACCAAAGCTTAGTTCCTGTCCCTTGTCTCTTCCTCTGTTTATACAACCCTTATTAGTTCCCTGTGAGTGTAAGCAGGGTCTTCATCCTCACTGGGGCTGAGCCAAAGCTGAGCTGCTGCTTCTGTGGGCTTCTCTGCCCTCAGTACACCTGCCAGGAGCTTCAGAAGCCAAAGAACTAGGTGCTTTACAATTATTATGCAACCCCAGGAGAGTTCTAAAAACTGATTTCCAACATGGTTATTAATGTTTCAAGTTTCATAATTAGCAGTTACAAATTGGCCAGCTGCAGTCCTTGTGATCACAGAACTAAATCACCTCCGATTTAATTTTGAAACTAAAGTACAACAAGGCACCCACTGCCACCTAGTGCTTTGGCTCCTGAGTCTTATTTGTACAATACAGGACTGCTTTTCCTAAAAAGGACGTCACATGGATAGCTACCAAGTAGCTTTTCCACTGTCTGTGTGATTGGGTTTTTGCATCAGAGGTCACCTGGCTTTGTAGGGATGTCCCACTCCTGGAAGGCTGCACAGCCCTCCTGTGGTGACCTCTCATGAGACCTGCTCTAGAAAGGATCTTTTGCAAGGGGGTGTATTTTTCATACAGGTTTAGTGGAGGTGAGGTTCAAGACATAACAGCCTTCTTTCTTCTAGGCTTCATTTTCCACAACCTGATAATAGATTACTTACAGGGTTGTCTTCATGTTTTTTTCCCATTAAAAATGCAAATATACTCACAAAATCAGCTTTCTAAAAATGTACCTAATTTCTATGATACTTAACATATACAGGGGACCTGACTTAGTCGCAGGAAGAAAGTGACATAGTGCCTGTGAGGCTGCTGTCCCCCCATAAGATGCTATAGCTTGAAGTCCATATGGCAGGCAGGATGTAAAGTTGGGGAACAGCTGGAGCCATGGCCATAAGCTAGAGCCCAGGACAGAGTGAAGTCTTAGTTCTTACTGCCCTTGACATTGGTGTGGGTATCCTGTAGAAACAGGGATCCTGCGTCAAAGACACTGAAGGAAGCCAGGCGTGGTGGCTCACGCCTGTAATCCCAGCACTCGGGAGGGAGAGGCAGGAGGATTGCCACGAGTTCAAGCCTTGCCTGGGCTACATAGCTCAGGGCCAGCTTGAACTACAAAGCAAGATCTTGTCTCAAAACAAACCAAACAAACAAAAGGTGCTGAAGGAAGAGCCAGAAGAAGGCAAAGCAGTGTTGGGCCCAAATGCTGATTCTTGACAAGGTAAGCAACAGTATGTGAGGTACTGCATGGCTGTTGCCTCCGTGGACCTTTCTATCCTGCACAAGTCTGTGGCTCACCGACTAGAAACTGGGAAAGGACTTCTGAAAAACATAAAACTATTCTCTTTGCAGGGTGGGCACTTCCCTTTAGTAAAGGAAGTTTCAAGAATTTTTGGAGTTCACTGTTAAGAGAAAGATCCCATACACTGTATAGGTGAACATCACAGCTTTGATCTGAAGGAGGTAGAGAAAAGATGCCCATATTTGAATTCATTTGCCACTAGACAAATGTTGTTGACACTGAGCCCAGGCCCTAAAAAGTAATCCAGATTGGGAATGAAATAATAGTCATAAGATGAGGCAACTCCATTGTTATGTCAATACTATCCCATGTCCTTACACGAATCTAGGTGGTACAGCCTACTGCACACATAGGCTACATGGTATAGTAAAGACAATTTTTTTGGCTACCAAACCTATAGTTATAAATAATATCTTATACATTTTTTCAGTAATAAATTTTTACTTACTGTATGTAACTATAAACTTTTTTTTTGGTATTGGGAATCGAACATGGGACCGTTGACTTTATAAACTTTTAAAGCTTAATTTTTTTACTTATGTGGAACACTTAGCTTAAAATACACTGTGCAGCTATACAAATTTATTTACTTTATGGGCTGGGGAGGTAGCTCAGTGGCACTGTGCCTGCTGACCAAGTGCAAGGTCCTGAGTTTGATCCCTGGTATCACACACACAAGATAATTAAAATTATTTCCTTTACGTCCTTATTTCTACATACTTTTGTTTCTAAATTTTTTCATTTTTACTTTTTAGACTTTCTTATTAAAAACTAAGAAATATACTAGCCTAGGTCTACACAGGGTCAGGATCATCAATACTATTTTATAACTAATATTACCACGTGTGTAAAACTTATATAGTATAATGGACATACATGCTGAAATGTGTTTTCTTGATTGGGATTTATAATAAAAAATTTTAAAAAATCAACCTAAAACACAAAATTGAAACTCATTCTAACTTAGGGACAAGTTTTAGGAGATGAAGAAGGGAACTGAGAAGTTTAAAGACCTAATGCTTTTGTTGTTAATCAGTAATAAATAACCCACACTAAAAACTACTGCAACATCAAGAAACAAAAAAGAGAAAGGCAGCAAAGAGGCAAACAGCATAGGATGGAATAAGAACCCATCTTTATCCACCCCTGTGCCCCCACACAAACTGGTTAGATGACAGAGCCCTAAGGAGCAATTTGAAAGGAAAAAGATAAAACAAAGGACAGCCTGCGGGCATCTTGATGTGGCTGTTTAGCAGCAGGTCCCTTAAAAGGAAAAAGGACAACTAGTTCTACAGTGAGAACTGCAGCCTTTGGGAAACCAAAGCCGTATGTGAGGCTAGACTCAGAAGCCACAGCTCCAGGGTGCAAAGGCAGCAGGGGCTGGAGATGACCACGCAGGGCAGTGAGCAGCCTGTCCTCTTTACCTCTGAAGTTTCTTCAGACCCTGTGGTTTTATCCAAACCCTTTCCACGGAGTCACTTCACACATCAGCGGAAGCTTACCCTGTCTGGAAGAGTCGCACTGGAATGCAGAGATAGGAGTCTACTGACAAATCGGGCCAGATCTCACAGGCGCGGTATGAACTAGATTAAAGTTTTGTAACTGTCCACACCAGTGTGACTGGGAAGAACAGACTCTGTGATAACTTGTAAGGTAAAATGAAACACCAATGAGGAAACACTGATGAACTTTGAGTACTTTATGCTACGTGATATAAGCCAATCACAAAGTACAGATGGCATATACAAATCTGTGATTCCACTGATGAGGAACCTAAGTTATAACAGAGAAGAAAGGAGAATGGTAGGGGACAGGAGCAGTGGACACTGGAGAGCTATTATACACAGTTTCAGTTTCAGAAGATGGAGAAAGTGTAGGATAAGGTGGTGATGGCTGTAACATGAATGTGCTCAACACTACTCTACTGTACATTTAAGAATGACTAAGTTGCTACTACATGTTATAACAGTATAATGAGAACAAATCACCAAAGTTAGAAAAAAAGTTGTTGACACAGTCACTATACAAAAGTGGACTCAATGTTCAAAAAAACAAAAAGAAAAGGAAAGGAAATTAAAAATCTCTTTTAAAAATAATAGCTGGGGATGTAGCTCAGTGGTACAGCACTGCATAGCACATATGAAGCACTGGCTTTAATCCTAGGGCTGAGAAGAAAGAATATCAAGAGATGAACACAGAGCTCCAAGCTCAAGGCGAAGGCTGAAGACAATCATGAATTTGATTTGAGGACATGCATTGTTAGAACTCTGTCAGAGAGCATGTGTACAGCTCTCCTGCTTTCCAGGCCTCGCTCTGCCAGAGCCCCTAGTAACTGTGTGAGGCGTCTCTTCTTTTGTCGGCTTTTCCCAGTTCTCTTACTCATAATAGATGAATGAAAAGTCCCAGAAACCAGTTCTGCTGGGGAAAGTTTTCTTTTGTTCTAGGCTTCGGTGGTTAATATGTTTGACAAACTTCAGGGTCTCTCTGTCTCTGTAGACCAATGCCAAAGAATTGTTTTCTGGATTCACTACTAGCAGCTGAAAAAGGCAAATACAACGACACATCACAACATAGAGCTTATTCTCAACTCTTCCATGATGTACTACAGAACAGTTTCCATAGCAAGGATTTAAGATGGGGATCCTTTGAGGGAGCTTTCCCAGCCTTAATGCATTTATTTCTAATGACAGCAGATCTGTGGGAATGCATTCCAAGCTTCTTAATTTGTAATTTCTTAGTAAGGTAGAATAAATGCTTAGTAATTATCCTTTACCATCTTTATTCCATACTGAGTATTTTCTCATAGAAATTAAGAGCCACTGTCAGGGCTCATGACATGGACTATCAGCTAGACACTGGCAGAGGTTATAGAAATTGGGTCTCTGAGGATCAAAAGCCTTCTCAGGAGCAAAAGGCAGCATCTGTATAGGAAGCACCTTACCTCTTCATCTTCACCTTTGGCAATATAGGAAGTAAAGCCGCCATACTCTGGCTCCCAACCTACCAAGAAAAAACCCAGCACTCAGAGAGCTCTTGCCACAAGTTACATTCTCACTAAAAAGTGCGGCTTCCGGGGTTCAGCAATCACCAGCTCTACAACTTGGAGCTTACTATCTGTTATCATAGAGTCCCTTTCCCCTAACGGCCTAACTTCCCACAGATAAACCAGAATGCAATCTTACTTCAATTGATATTCGGTAAGAAAACAGATTTAAATGTTAAATATACTCAGAAAGGCAATTACACCAAAGCTATGGGTAGAAGATGGCTGCATGAAGAATTATGGCACAATCCATCTCCTATTCCTAGGTCAGATATAAATTCTACTTTGAACTGTAAGACTGAAATTCATGACAGTCAACATCCTCTAAGCAAACAGGTCACTGCTTTCTGTCCTGCTTACCTTCACAGCCACAGTAAAGAACTAAGTCCAAGGCAAATTCAGTCTGGCTGTTGTCATGGATTAAAGTGTAGTGACCAGTCTTCCAACGCCTCAGCTCCCCCTGGCAGGTGGGAACACTGGACTCTAAGAAAAAAACAACAGAAGAAAGGCCAGTAAAGTTATTTATTTATTTATGGTGGCACCAAGGATCTATCTAACTCAGGATTGTACACTTGCCAGGAAGACATGGTACCACTGAGCTACATCCCCGGCCTTTTTCTTGTGAGGTAGGCACCAGAACCACGGAGCTAAATCCCCAGGAAGGTCAGTAAATTTTTTTTTCTTTTGAGACAGGGTCTCGCTTTGTAGTTCAGGCTGGCCCTGAGCTCACTATGTAGCCCAGGCAAGCCTAGAACTCAGCAATCCTCCTGTCTCTGCCTCCCGAGTGCTGGGATTACAGGCGTGAGCCACCACGCCTGGCACTGTGGTATGTGGTATTGATGGCTGGTGGATGTGAGTCACCATGCCCAGCACTGTATGTGGTTACTGGGATCGAACTCAGGACCTTGCGCTTGGCACTTGTGCTTACAAGGCAGGCGCAGGAACCACTGAGCTAAATCTCCGGCCCTAAGGGCAGTAAATTTTAAAGATATCTCTGATACAAATGCTAGAGGGTGAAGGAATTACAATTAGCAGTGATACAACACTAAGGGGAAACTGTTCTCATAAACCTTTAGCTTCCACCGTTCAGACTTATAAATGACTGCCAGAAGTTATCGGGTCTATTTGAGGTGAAAGAAAGTTAACTTTCAATTTATCTATAATAGATTTTAAGTGAAGAATTACCTGCAAAATAAACAAGTCAGTTTTTAAAACCCGAGTATTATTTAATATTGAAGAAGGGAAGCATTTTCTCAGAATGAGAAATCTGAAAGGACCATAGAAGGCAGGTACAGATCTGTTTACTGCAGCACTGTGTGAAGTTTGGAAGTGGGGAATGCTTGCCTGGCATGCACGAGTCCCTAGCACTCTCCATTAAAGAAAAGCTAAATCATGCTGAAAATGAATTACAATGCAAACTATTAAATATATAAGACAAAGGGTTAATAGTCCCATAAATAACTTTTTTTTTTTTTTTTGCTTTTTGAGACAGGGTCTTGCTTTATAGTTCAGGCTGGCCCTTAGCTCGCTATGGTGCCCAGGCAAGCCGCTGCGAACTCAGCAATCCTCCCATCTCTGCCTCCCGAGTGCTGGGATTACAGGCGTGAGCCACCACGTCCGGCATTTAAATAACATTTTTTACAATAGCTAAGAAAATGACAAAAAGCCCAAATGAGGAAACTCAAATACTCAATAAATGTAAGCAAATCTACAGTCATATGCTATTAGTCAGTGCAAGGCAAGTGACATTTTCATCCACAGAATAAGCAGTTGGAAAAGAAAACACAGTAATCATGAGTTTTCCAGAAAGGACAGTATGGAGTATAATGCTGGTGGGAAAGTAGATTGATGTAAATTTTAGAGAAGCTAATTCGACAGTCAGTTTAAGACTAAGGCAGGAGGATCACAAGTTTGACCTCATTCTCCAATTTTTTTTTTTTTTTTGAGACAGGGTCTCGCTTTGTAGTTCAGGCTGGCTCTGAGCTCACTATATAGCCCAGGCAAGCCTCGAACTCAGCAATCCTCCTGTCTCTGCCTCCCGAGTGCTGGGATGACAGGTGCGAGCCACCACGCCCGGCACTGTGGTATGTGGTATTGATTGCTGGTGGGCGCGAGTCTCCACACCCAGCATTGTATGTGGTTTCTGGGGATCGAACCCAGGACCTTGCACTTGTGAGGCAGGCGCCGGAACCACTGAGCTAACCCTCCAGCCTCCTCATTCTCCAATTTAGTGACTTAGTGAGATTCAAAATCAAACCCCCAATACCGAAAAACAAAAACACACAGTTTATGATGTTGCACTTTCCCTCCTCCCACCTAGAGCTAGCCAGGCTGGGTCCTGCTTAGCTTCTGAGATCAGCTCCATTAACACCTGCAGTTCAAAGAAGTTCTTCTAAGGAACAATGATGGTGGCCGTGGATTTAGCTCAGTGGCACTGTGCCTACCCTGCAAGCAAAAGGGCCCACGTTCAATCCCCCGTACCACCACCATAAAAGAGAAACAGTGATTGTGAGGAGCTGAAAAGAATCCAAACACCCAGCATGCGACTGGTTAAGGTCATTGGCTGAAATGTTCTGCAGTCAATAAAAATGATCAAAACAGTGGTCTAAAAACCTATTAGCTGTGTAATACTCTTAAAATGAAATACAATGACAAAAACACAATGTCAGACAGCAAATAGACATGTGAAACTGTTTTGGCTGGAGAAAGCAAGGGCTTCCTAGACTGTGCAAGCCTGTTGGCATAAAGGATGGAAAATGCCTATGAACTACTAAGTGGGAAAGAAGCTTACACAAAAATATATAAAACCTAATCTCATTATAAATATGTGTGTGTGTGTGTGCATGTTTTCTGGATCGCCTGCTTGCTCGTCCAGTCCTTCCTTGTCATGTAACCCTATTATGATGGCATGTATATTTTCTTGTTGCCTGGGTATAGATTTACATTTCCCCTAGAATGTAAGCTCCAGGAACCAACAACCTTGTCTGTTTTGTTCTTCAACTTCTGAAATATAGGGCTTAGCACAACAGTAGGTACTCAAGAAATATTTGTTGAGTGAATGAATGATCGTACAGTGAATGGTTAATGGTAAATAAGGGCCCTAATGCCAGCTTACTTTTCTTTGCTGCTTCTTCCCCTGGTGCTGAGTCTATCAGTTCACTGCTCTGTTCACTGCTATAACTGATGGCTGCCTGATTATTCTCTGAGGCGCTATGGCTAGTTCCCTCTTCAGTGCCTCCAGTCGCACAGGCTGCTTCTCCTTCTGTCTTGTCCTTGATCTCATCTTCTTCTGAAGGGGCCAAGAAGTGAAGCCTCAGGCCTGTGAAGTTGGAAAGCAGCAAGAATAGCGCCTCCGAGCGAAATAACTCCATGCAGTCCTTCAGGGTCTCGGGGAGCTGACTTTCTTCAGCTTTCTCATAAAACCTGAGGAGCAGCAATGTAAAGTCCATCAGGCCCTCAGGTAAAATGACTCATGGACAAATGCTCATCATTAGCTCTGACCCGTCTCCCCAGATCTTGGCACAGTCTGCTAAAGCAGCTTCTCACAGCATGAGGCCTGGTGGGGCATGGCTACTGGTCACCCCTCAGAACAAGACATCATTGCAGCAGATGCCCTGTTACTGGAGGTGAGCTGGGCAGACAAAAAGGTTTCCTGAATAAAGAGGCTGGTGCAGGTGTCTTGGGTGAAGGGTTCTACCTTTTGTTAGGGGGCCCACGGGTGGTCCATTGCACATCTCCTTTCTCCAAGGCCTCACAGACCTTTGTGAACTTCTCAGGCTGGGAAATAAGCAAATAAAGTAGCAGTTAGTGATTCTTCTTAGGCTCTCTCACTCATTGATCTCTGACAGGTGTGGCAGCTTTGTTACACATCAATCGGACTGATTGCTACAAGGTCCTTGGACCACTCACCTCCTTCACACAAGCTCTACTGCTGTCAAGTCAGGGCAGTGTCTGGATACAGTGTCCTCTTGTGTTAGTGAGGAGACCCAAGCACCAATGTGAGCATTCAGTGCTTGTATATCTTCAGCCTCTAATTCTTAGATTTATGAAACAGGACCATATACAGACATTTTAACTCATAAGATAGGGGAGGGAAAAATTTAACTACATTACAAGCAATGTGATTACAAGGAAAATCTCTAAGAGTACAGATTCTCTCAGTCTCAGCTCATTCCCTCATTTAATGAATTTTCTAAATTCAGAAAGTTGAATGGGAATTCAAAAGCTGGTATGGACGGCAATATTAACCACAAGAGGCCTTGTTTTTGTATTTGTTTAATACAATTTCCCAAGAGAACTAGCAGCACCTGTTAGCTATGAACATGTGAAAGAGAAAAACACTTCAAAGCACGGTTTAAGTACTAAGCTCAATTAAATCACTGGTTAAACAAGTTCACTTACTATAACATTTCTCAAATTCTGTAATATGCTATACATCAGCCATAAAGCTTAAAGGAAGAGAGAAGCATGTAGATTTCCTCCACCTCTTTTCATGGAGGAACACTCTTGGGAATATGATAGCACTGGACCCATGGTCAACTGTGAGGTGCCACTTGTCTCATGTAGCCCTCCCAAAGTTCTGTGAGAAAAGCAAGGCAGGTATTATCCTAATATAACAGGTTAAATAAATATCCAGAGAAATGCAGTGATTTACTCAGCTTAGTAAAAGCAAAGCCAGGATATGAATCCAGGTCTTCTGACTTCAGGTCTCTTTCCACTATAACAAGCTGCCTTGGCAGTGACTTCTGCTGCCTGCAAGCAGCCCATCTGCACCAGACCCAGGCCAGCTGACCCAGGGGCCTCCATCCACCCTGGGTGGGTTGGGTAAGTGCCGCGGAGGCCATGCAGCGACTTCTGCTGCTGCAAGCAGCTGGCCGCCTCTGAAACCAGGCTAGATGCCCCCTGGGAGATCCATTCCCCCTGGGTGAGTCTGGGTAAGCACAGAAGAGGCTGCGCAGTGACTTCCACCACCTGCAAGCAGCCTGCATGCCACCAGACCCAGGCCAGCTGACCCAAGGACCTCCATTCACCCCGGGTGAGTCTGGGTAAATGCCTCTGGATCCAGGCTAGATGCCCCCTGGGAAGTCCACTCCCCCTGGGTGAGTCTGGGTAAGGACTGCAGAGGCTGTGCAGTGACTTCTGCCGCCTGCAAGCAGCCAGCCCACCACCAGACCCAGGACAGCTGACCCAGGGACCTCCATCCACTCCAGGCGAGTCTAGGTAAGCAGCATGGAGGCTGCCCTGTGACTTCCGCTGCCTGCAAGCAGCCTGCCTGCCATCAGACTCAGGCCAGCCACGCCGTGGGACATCCATGCACCCCAGGCTAGTCTAGCCTACCCGCTATTGGACTCAGGCCAGAAGCCTCGTGGGAGCTCCATTCCTGTTTGTATGAGTCTGAGTAAGAGCCACTTAGGTTTTGCAGTGATTTATAGTGTTTGCCAGCATAACAGATATGAGAAAAAATTCAAGAACCCAGGCACAAAGATCACCACCACCAGGGAAAAGGGAAATGGAGCAAAATGAAGCTCAATCTCCAGGATTCTCTGAACTGGTAACAAAAGCAGATCTATTAAAATGGAAATCAGAACTGATCTCTGAGATGAAAATAGAGATGCTGTCCACAATGAAGGACTTTATTAAAGAAGAGATCACAGAAGGTCAGATAACAAAAGCAATGGAACATTATAAAGAGCTTCAAGCAGAGGTCCAGGTGATCAGACATGAGAATGAAAGTTTGTGAAGCAGGATGAATGAAGCTGAAAACCGAATTTCAGACCTAGAAGACAGGCTCACTGCCAATGAACAGGAAAGCAATAACTTATGGAACATGGCAAGGGACCATGAGAAATCCAACTGTTCCTAGATGACTCAAAGAATAACATAAGGCTGATCGAAGTCAGTGAAGAAGCAAGAGACAGTGCAAAAGATACTAAAAAACTGTTTACAGATATAATGGCAGAAACCTTCACAGGAAAAGAAAAAGAATTGGGACATACAGATAAACGAGGCATATAAGACTGCAAAAGCCCATGATATTAACAAATGTACACCCAGGCATACAATTATCAAGGTTCCAGATATCCCACAAAAGAACAAAATACTGAAAGCAGCTAGGGAAAAAGAAAAAAACCACATACAAAGAAAGGGAAGCCCAAGAGAATCACAGCAGACTTTTCAATGAAAATGCTCAACACAAGGAGAGCCTGGAGGGAAGTGTTTCAAGCATTGCAGGAAAACAACTTCCAACCTAGATTGACGTATCCTATAAAACTATCTTTCAAAATTGATGGAGAGCCAGGTGTGGTGGCTCATGCCTGTAATAAGATACTTTCATGACAAAGAACATCTGAAGAACTTCCCAATTACAAAACCTGTACCCCAAAACATACTAAAGAATATCTTGGAGAAAAACAATGAAGGCCAAAAACTCATGAGACCTAGGAGAGTGAATTTATTGAGCAAGACACGAAACTGAGTGGAAAGGGGAAAAGCAAAGAATGAAACTGCTGAGAATAGGATAACACCATGACAGGTATAAATCAGGCCATATCAGGCATAACCATTAATGTTAATGGCTTCAATGGGCCAATTACAAGACACAGACTGGCAGAATGGATTAAGAAACAAGATCCTACAATATGCTGCATACAAGAAACACACCTAATTCAGAAAAAAAGCCACAGACTGAAAGTAAAAGGATGGAATACAATTCTCCATGTAACGAGAAACTGCAAAAAAGCAAGAGTGGCTATCCTATTTGCAAACAAAATAGATTTCAGGCCAAAATTGATTAAGAGAGACAAAGAAGGATACTACATCCTTGTACAGGGAAAAATCCAAAAGAAAGAGATGACATTCATAAATATTTATGCACCAGGGCCGGAGGGTTAGCTCAGTGGTTCCGGCGCCTGCCTCGCAAGCGTAAGGACCTGAGTTCGATCCCCGGTTACCACATATAATGCTGGGCGTGGTGGCTCACGCCTGTAATCCCAGCACTC
>PVIC010025116.1:0-25536 GCA_004025085.1 Thryonomys swinderianus
AATGTCTTGTTGTTGGTCTATATATAGTTGTATCATCTGACCAGGAGACACAGTCTTTATCAACTCACTCAAATGAATCAGACATGTTTATTATTAGTTAAAATAACAAAATCCATTTGTATTGTTTCATCTCCCAAATCTGCACACCTTGAGCATTTCTGGATGTCTTTGCAGAGGGAACCCTAAAGGTAGATTATTTCCTCCACCACAGGAAAGCTCCGACTGGTCTGGCTTCCCTCCCCCTCCTGGGTCACCACCACCTCCCTGCAAGCAGTCAGAACCAGAAGGATTAGAGCTATGACGAGGGAGGCTGAGGAATTCGGTAGAGCAGGATCCAAACATTGGTAGGAAGAGCCAGGGCAAAGTGCTCATTGCATCCTGGGTGCCTCCCCAGCAGGCTCTGGGTGTTGAGTGAGCAGCAGAGGTCTACACGGAGGACAGCAGCAGGTAAGGGGGACAGGCAGATGTGTACTCTCACTCAGCTCAGTGCTCCTGCCTCGCCAAGGCCCAAGAGGGGAAGTGACTTGCCTGAGGTGATCCAGGGACTAGGTGCTTTCCTGGAACCCTGTATGTACTTCTGTTTCCTTTCCTCTTTCCCTGCAGCTATTTCCCAAAAGAAGTCGCTTCTTTCTCTTGGGAAAGGAGAAGCAGAAGCTGGAGAGACAATTGGACTAGGTCACACTGCATTTTGTTGTCATTAGCAAATAGATTTCTCTGCCTGGCATCTTTCCACATGAAATGGGGGCCAACTGGCATGTGCCTGTACTCACTTAATTCAGAAAGCCTTCATCATGATGGTCTGGTTCAGTTTTTATTAGAATCTCCAAACATGTGTACCCTCATATCTGCTGGGACAGCTGCAGCCTGAAAACACATCTGTTTATGTGTTGGTGCTCACACACACATACACACAGGCACGTACACACGCACGCACACACTCATTCATTCATGTGGTGCCCACAGAAGACAGTCTGAGTCTGCATTCCCTTGCTCGCTGCAGGGTGGCAGCAACCTGAAGATGGGCTCACATCCCCAAAGTGGGGCTCTGCACTTGATAACTGTGTGGGATCTTATCGAGCTCCAAAAGTTATAGCTGGTGATTCTGCATCAGCTGAGGAGCAGTTGAGGACTTACGGTTCCTAGAAGCACATGTTTGCTTTCTGAAGGCGACTAGGCCAGCGCCATGCTGCTCTTCACCATCCTCTGAGGGTGGCTGTGAGCCAAGCCAAGTGGGTCTCTGTGGTGGAGCTTGCAGGAGCCAGAGTTTGGGTTCAGAAGCTTCCAGAGCGACAGAGCTGTCTCTGTGCTCCAGCAGGACCTGGGCAGAGGCTGATGGGAAGGCTAGGTTCCCGTGACTCCCTCCTGGACTGTTTCCCTCACACCCCTCTGCTTATTGTTAACCGTGTGAGGGGGGCGCGTGAGGCAGGCGCGTGAGGCTCTGAGACACCAAGATGCACAAGGCCTGGCCCCTGACACTATCCACCGCGTGTGCAACCAGGATGACAAGCACATTTTTAAAAATTATAGTTTAGGGTGATGAATGTCCCACTTAAATATAGCTACAAGTGAGCCCCTCCGATATTATAGGAGGGAGAAGATAATTCTTTGGAGAATTTTTCCCTTTAATATGGGCATAGGAGAGTTGTGGGACACATTCTAGTGAACACATTTGTACATGTTCACTAGTGCCTCAGACCGGAAGAAGCGGGAGGAAAAAGGGACCCCAGGAAGCAGAGCCTGAGTCTGCTATTGTCTCACAAGGGACCACTCAGCAGTCACTGCCTAAGACTGCATTGAGCCACTGCTGGACACAGAGGGTACAAAGAGAAGTGAGCGGTCTCCTCCTGACCCCGCTCGTGGGATCTCCTGTATGGCCAGCTAGAATCCACAGGGCTCTGGGCAGCCCCATGAGGTGGCCCTCAGGAAACCGACCTAAGCAGAGTACAGGACCTCCCACTTGTCACCGCATCTTCTCTCTGGTTTGCTTTGGTGCCACTCTGTCCACCATCGGGTCTTGGCTTTGTGGCCCAGACCCAGTGAGTCCCATGGTCATCCCTGGCTCCTGACCTCACCAGTATTCACTCCACCTTTTAGGCTAAGCCTGGGAATGTCACACAGCCCAGGGAAGGCTTCAGGGCCTCCTGAGGCCGTGAAATAAGTGGAGTCTTTGGCCAGAGGAATCCCACATGTGGCTGGGATGGTGAAGACATTGGTCTTCCCTTGTCAGCCCCAGTCTAGTAGGAGTGGCTGTGTTGGGGCTCATGGGAAGACCACTGCCTTCTGGGGTCTCATGGAGCAAAAATGATTTTGTAGAACTGCCAGCTTGCTATGAGTCATTAAAAGCCAAACAGTGTAAGTGGAATGGGCTGCTAGGAAACAGAGTATCATATGAGACTTTATAATAAAAATAGTAATATGGTCCCATTATGCGACTCCCAAGGGCTACACTGAGTCCCTTGAACCTAGCACCCAACACAAAGCCACCCCTCAGTTGCAGAGGGAAAACAGTGGGCCTTTCATTTCTCACATTACGGTTTATCTCCTGGAAATCTTACTTTCCAGTGCGAGGCTGGGGAGAGCCAGCACATTGTTTACTGTCCTTCCAAGCTACAACGTGTGACCCAGAGAGAGCAGCAGGAGCAGGCTTCGGGATCCCTCTAGCACCAGAACACTTAATTAGAACATGCCAGCCTCCTCTAAGATGTGGTTTTGAGGTATGAGCCCCTCAGACAGTGGATTAACAATGAGGGGGTATTTCTGCCTTTCCAGTGGGCTGGTCCAGGGGCTTTTCAGCAGGCTATGATTAAAGAAGCCAATGACTTTCCTGGTCTTCATGGCGTAATAATTAAAAGCAAATTTTACACATGCAAGAATGACCAAAATGACCAGAGCTCCAACAGAACCCTAACAACAGTAAAAGAAGCTCATATATTTGTTCACCTGGTTATAAAGAACTTTCATTATTATCTCATTGGAGCCATGGAAACCCAGACATAAAACATGGTTATTCTCATTTTGGGGAAGAAGCAGAAAAGCTCCCATGTCTTCCAGTCCTTGTGTCCTCACTCTGTGGCTAACCATGACTTAGCCTACATCCTCCGGCTCACCCCATGTCAGGTGCATTCCTACGGTACATAGAATCAATTTTTGGACTATTATCTCCTTAGGGTTATATGCACACTTCTTCCACGGCACCAGTCACTGGAAGCTGCTAGGAATGTCTGATCATGGTTTCAGAAGAGATGAAGTGGAAAAACCAATGCATGTTCGAGTGGTGAGAAAGCTGTTCAAAGTGCTTCTTTGTCCTCCGGAGTGTTTGTGGAATGTTAGCACTGAACGTCTTCTCTTGGAGGACTGTGTTCGCAGCTATGAGATACAGCACGGAGAGGATGGGGCTCAACTTCTCATCCAATCTAGAGGGAGTCTTCTCTTAGGGTATTCACGGCCTTACCTCTCAGTATGTTTGGTTGTCTCCAGGGGCATCTACCTCTATCAAACCAGGCTTCCTGGCTCTGTAAGGCACCTCCAAAGAAAGGACAGAGACAGCAGTGTCTCCCCATCGTCCTTGCAGACTGACAGTCACCACGTGGCAGTGGAAGCCATGCTGTCCATGAAATTCTGGCTGATCTCTCAGGGGTTACATGGAAGGAAGGCCTTAGGGCTGTTTTGAAAAACTCCCACGCGTTAGTCTCAACACAAAGCAAAAACTCATTTGGAGTCAACATTGAAACACTGATACTCTCTGTTTAGGATATATGAAGACATGACATAGTTTTTCAATTTTACTAAAAAACATTGAAAAGTAAATATAGGATAAGCAATCTTTTCTGTGTGCTAGGGCATAAAATACCTGACAGTGGGTGATGGGTACAAAAGATAAACACAGTGTAGAAGTCACTAAGGTTAAACACTTCAGAAATGACCAATAAGCAGGAAATCGTGTTTGGAGGTAATAAATGAGGAGTGGTGATTCACTTTGAGAAAGTAACATTGGTAAAACCTGGCCAATCTAAGTGGGACAGAATGAGTCCCTTCTGCCACATCCTGCCCCAAATGCAGGTCCACACAATGGTGAGCAGTTTAAATGGCTGTTAGTTTAACCCACTGTGTATTATGTAAAAAGAAAGAGTATGAAATACACATCATCTTTACAGTGTGCTTTTTTTTGCCCCTCACAGTTTCCCCTTTCTCCCTGAGTATTTTTTAAAGCAATATTTTAAGTTTGCAACTTCAGGGTAGGCTCTAAGCCACTGGTGGCAAACCTATAGCACGTATGCTACAGCAGGCTATTTTTATCACTGAAAGCTCTAAAAGGTTCACCATCACCAGGCTAAGCTATTCAATTATTAAAACAGTGACACAAATATGCAAAAGTACAGTACGGTGACACCAACGGAACCCGATCTCACTAATGTGATGACTGAAATTGAGTAGATAAGTACAAAGACCTATACAGTAATTACCTGACTTATGAACATTCAAGTTGTGAACTTTCACAAGAAACAGAACAGAACTCAAATTATGAACATTTGCAGGTGTGAATTGAATAAGTAGCTCACATGTCTCCTGCACAGTGTCACGGCTGCGGTGCTGTGTGCTCACCATACAGTGTGCCCATGTACAATGCACATGGGCTACATGGACAGATCCCCCAACACATACACACATACAGAGTCAGAGCCAGAGTGTCCAGAAGCAAGAAGGAAAGTAGTGGTGATGTGGAGAGACTGCTAGGAAGTGCAAAATAATACCTATGGAACCAAGAGTAAAGATACTATACTGTACTGAACCACAAAAGTGGCTTGTTATTTTTTTATACTTTGGATTGCATAATTTTATCAAAGGCTAGAAGACTGACTTTGTTAAACTTAAGAATGAGTCCGACTTAAGCATGGACTAGTTTGTAAGTCAGAGACTTACTATACCCTGACAGCAGCTCAGACAGCCTCCAGCATAGAGACTCGGGAGATGCCCACAATCCAGAAAGTATCTAATCACTGCTTCTGGTGCAATACCCTCCTGTTCCCCACCATCCTCCCACCCATAAATAATCCTTGACTTCACCGCTACCATCTCTGTCTTGCCTGAAACTGTCAGGTCCCCAGAGCTCAGCCTGTTGGAAGAAAGAAGCCCACGCGCTACCTGTAGGACTTGACAGAAGTCACTGGGTCCTGCTCTCTGCTTCCAAATAAAGCGCGAGTTGCTCTCACTCTCTCTTTGCTTCTGTGAAACCAACATCGAGAATTAGACCCTGAAATACATATCTCTTCCAGATCACTGATGGCCAGAACTGTGCTATTTCAACAAGACAGCAGCGGGAAAAGGCAGACGTGAAGAAGTTTGAACTCTTTTGAGGTTTGAGAGCAGCAGATATGGGCAGTGTTGCATGTTCTGCCTTGGTACATAGACACAATCGAGGATTCCTATCTGTCAGACTTAATATCTATACCACGCACAGGGCTGAAAATATCCTTACTTGAGATAGACTGAAGCTCACACCATGAGCCAAATAGCAGTAATTCTGGGAATTTGTCTTATGCTATACAGACGCGGAATGACTTGTTTTGGAATCTGATGAGAAGTAGAAACCAAAACTATGAAATTACCACCAAAACTGAGGCTCAACTCTGCTACGGAGCCATCATCCTCTAAAAAGCTCAAACCCAGTTCATGAAGACATTCTGGCTTTCTCGACGAGCCTTGTGAACCCAAAGAATCCTCAGGCCTGTCCTTGGACCCCTCTCACATACATAAGTTTGATCCTATTTCCTTGAAGAATGACGCAAGGAAGAATAAAGTTCTTCAACTTCCTGTCCTCCTCAGCAACACCCTCCTTAAAATTCATTAGTCTTTTCTCACAGAGGCTTCTTAGCTTGGCAATCGGAGGACAAGGTGCTCCTCTCTGTTTTCCAGTTAGTTATCCTTAGGGACCCAGATTTGATCTGCTTTGTTTCAACAGGCACTCCTTTCTTTGCTATATCTTCCACCTCTTAACCCCTCCTGGCTCTTTGCCCTCCGCCCATAGACTTACCTAACTTTCTACTCACCTCCTAACGTTATCTTTGATCCTAACTTACAATGTGTTTCTCCTCCTCCTAAATAACACCCTCACATTCCTAAAATAGACATCAAACCTCATGGTCTCCACCACTTCACAGCCAGGTCATCCTTCAACCCGTTTCGGTCCAGTCTCCCTCTCTGACCTGCTCCTACTGCTCCAGTGAATATCAACAGGCTCTGACTTACCAGATGGAGGCTCTGCGGGTCTCACATTATCAGACATCATCTGCACTCCATGTGGTGACCACGGAGTCTCCACCACACTCTCAAAGATTTCTCTTGGTTCTGCTTGCATAGTGAGAGTGAACTATTATTGACTTCTTCACAGAAAATGTTTCAGCTGCCTCCTGTTTGAATACATGGTCCTCAGGAAAAAAAGTCCTGATCTTCTATTATTCTTCCTATAAGTGTTGCTGAATTGCTGCAAAAGCTTCTTGCTTTAAGATTCTGGGTGTTGGGCTGGAGATTTAGCTCAGTGGTTCTGGCGCCTGCCTCACAAGCGCAAGGTCCTGAGTTCGATCCCGGTAACCACATACAATGCTGGGCATGGTGACTCACACCCACCAGCAATCAATACCACATACCACAGTGCCAGGCCTGGTGGCTCACGCCTGTAGTCCCAGCACTCAGGAAGCAGAGGCAGGAGGACTACTGAGTTGGAGGTTTGCCTGGGCTACATAGCTCAGTGCCAGCCTAAACTACAAAGTGAAACCCTATCTCAAAAAAAAAAAAAAAAAGATTCTGGGTGTGTCCCTAAGACACCAGCTTCCTGTCTCCAACCCTAACCCAGAGATCAGATGTGCCTTCCAGCTCCCTGGTGGCCATAGTCAGTTACCTTCACATCCTTCTCTTCCTTCTCTTGCTTGTTTTTATACCACAGTCTCACTCCTCTACATCTTGTCACACTTCAGAGAAGCTTGAAGTCATCCTCTACTCCTTTTGTGCTTCCATCTGCCCCATCTAACCAGTTATTAAAACACCAACTTGGCCTTATAGACCTTCTTCCCATCCTTCCCTTCTCTATTTTTACTGCCCTCAGTTGGACCACTGTGAACTTACTCAGCTTACTAAAACCCAGTTTCCTTTTGAAGTCCTTCCTTCCATATTAGCTCTTCAAAATCCACTTTCCAAATGATGACAGTATTCCATCATGTTTGCTACCTGCTAATCTGTCTCTGTCTCTGTCTCTCTCTCTCTTTGCTCCATCCTATTATACCCAAATGTTTTGTGGATGTGTTTGTCTTGTTTGGAATAGGGGACTGAGCAGGGACTGGGTGAGCACTGTAGTCTACAGATCACTTGTAATTAGAATCCAGTCTAGGCAGGCAAGACACTTGGTAATTGTTTAAGCAGAACAGAAACACCTGAGGACCTTAGTAAGTCACAGGGCCCCACCTGGGTCTTGGGCTCCTCATCTATAAACAAGTGAGGTTGAACTGAACGTCTCAGACATGGGACTGGAGTGTAGCTCAGTGGTACAGTGTTTGACTTGCATGCAGGAGGCCCTGGTTACATCCTCAACACTGCAAAGAGAAAGCTTCCTGTCCTCATAACAGTCCACACTTGTGTGAATATCTAAGTTGGTGAGACAGAGTTGTCCATGTCTTCTTTTTGATCCTGCTGTTGCTGGAGTAAATTGAAGAGAAGTAAATTGCTCACACTTGTGTATACCTCATGGTGTAGGCACTGTAGAAGGCCCTTAATCTAATATACTATATTGTGGTTCCTCAGTTCATGAACTTAATTCATTCCATGATTCTGATTGAAATCAAATTGGATGAGAACTGAATCAAATTAATAGTTTTGTTGACCTTATACGGAAATTAGATCTGATTCTTGTTCAATTTAGTTTGTGACCAGAAACATGGAGAGAATTAAGTTCATGAACCAAGACACCACTGTACCTGACTGTGAGACCTGCACTTTGAGTGGGTGTTATATTCTTCACATTTTCATGTGGGGAAACTGAGGTACCAGCTAACCTTCCTCAAGTCACATGGGTAGGAGAGGCCCAGAACTTCTACAGGAAAATGTGCACTCCTGACTGCCGTGCTGTGGTGTTCAGAGGTACAGACAGGCCTGACTAGGAGAGGGCAGGAAGTGCCACCCGAGGAGTGGGGGAGGGGCTGACCCTTGTTCCCTCATGCCCACATGAGCCTTGACTTAATTCAGCGCCTGGAAGAGCAGCTGCTCAGTGGTATTTAACTGCTTGCAGCTTCTGAGGTTGGGAGAAAAAAAGGTTTGTAAAAGCCTGCTCCTTCTGAGATGTCTTTAAGCACAATGAATTCTTCCTGTATTTGCCATCATACTGCTAATTAGGCTGCATTTTGTGGCTTTAATGTGGCTCTGGCCAGAATTTCCTAGATATCTTATTGTAATTTAGCATTAGTCAAGCTTGAGTTAATGGACACAGAGCCTCTATTCACCCTGCTTTGGGCCTTAACATTTTCTGATATTCATCCTCCTGACACTGATCAGCGAGTATTGATTTAGACATTGCGCATTTCCATAGGAATTCCATTTTAATTCGACATTAGAGTGCCATTAAAATGTAAAGGAAAGGGCATAGAAAAGTCACTTGAAAGCATTACCGTCTGAAGGAAATCTGCTGGTTTCAGTCATTCTGCCAACTCTGCCCGGGATGGGACAGTGACCAGGCACAGGAAGGAGAGCGGCTTCCCTTGCTGGCCACTGACCACTCACTGGCAACTTCCCTGAGGTTGCCCGCTGCCTGCAACCCACCTGCTGGTCAGTCTGGGGACATGGAAGCACCTCTTTACTCATCTGTCCACTGGGCATCCTACGGGCTGTGAACACGGGATGGGAGGGGTGAAGGTGAAGGAGAGGACAGGGTGAGTCACCTGGGGAGGAAGAGGACAGAGCCAGATGCAAATGCTTCTCATGCAGAGAGCACGCCAGGCCTGCTCCTCCCACCAAGGGACGGCTGGGAGATGCACAGTACAAAAGAGCCTTGTGTTGTATTTTTATTCTCTCTCTATGAGACCAACGGGCAGGCTTTGCTTGCTTTCTTCATCCCTTGGATCTTCTTACATTGTGGACTTGGCTCGATTCCCTTGGCAAGAAGCTTCCCCTGTCATTACCTCTTGTGAATCTGTCACCCCTGAGGCCTCTGCGCGTGGTAGTTGTCTCTCTACTGCTGACCTCCATAGCCACAGACAGACCTGGTCTTTCCTTGAGGCCTGTGCTTGCACCTCTGTCCTGTGCGCTCTCACCTGGGATGGCCTAGAAGCTTCCATTATCTACAGAGTCTCCCACTTTATCTTTCCTGACCCTGCTCCTCTCCCTATGAGTCCTGGTCTTCACCTTCTCCATCTGTCTGTTGCCCAGGCCAGGACTTGGGACTGTCCTAGGTCCCTGCCCTTTTTGTTCTGCACATGGCATCACATGCCCCTGACTACCCTGAACACGTTCTCATGCCCTCTCTTCCTGTCTAGCTACCAGTTTGGGGATAATTCAGCCTTGACTGGGGCTCTGTGTAAGAAAGAACTCTGCCGGGCCGGAGAGTTAGCTCAGTGGTTCCAGTGCCTGCCTCGCAAGCGCAAGGTCCTGAGTTCGATCCCCGGTAACCACATATAATGCTGGGCGTGGAGACTCACGCCCACTGACAATCAACACCGCATACCACAATGCCAGGCGTAGTGGCTCACGCCTGTAATCCCAGCACTCGGGAGGCAGAGACAGGAGGATTGCTGAGTTCACAGCAGCTTGCCTGGACACCATAGTGAGCTCAGGGCCAGCCTGAACTACAAAGTGAGACCCTGTCTCAAAAAAAAAGAAAGAAAGAAAGAAAGAAAGAAAGAAAGAAAGAAAGAAAGAAAGAAAGAAAGAAAGAAAGAAAGAAAGAAAGAAAGAAAGAACTCTGCCCTATTGACAGATAGGACTTTTTAAATACAAGCTGTATTGCAATAGAGTAATAGAGAGGATGTTTAACCCCTTGTCTGCATCAGAGAAGAGCATTTCAGGAGAGCTGTGCAGCACAATGATTCTGGATCCAGATCTGCTGAGCATCAGTCCTGTTCTCACATTTACCTGATGGAGGCCTGGAGTCCTTACCTAATAGTTTTCTTGTTGATAAAATCAGAATCATAATAGGAAGATTCTTCTAGGACTTTTGCAAAATTAAATGAGATAATACACAGAGCTCTCAAAAGATGCATAGATACTTGGGAAATATTCATTAATGGATTTGAGCAGTAATAGTGACTAACAGATAATATTAGTTACTAATAAATAATATTACTAATGGAGAATATTAGATAATGTTGTGTCCCGATGTATACATTTATGTGTTATTGTATAGTTTCACCTTTCTTTAAAGTAACTTTGAGTGCTTGGGGGTGGGTGATGTGAAGCTTACAGGGACACTCAGTCTTACTCTTACAACACTGCTAAAGAACTGGGTCTTGCAGAACACTTAATCTCCATGTATTATATGTGGTGGTTTCTGCAGCCCCTGCCAGGGTTCCAGCCCTCGAGCAGTGGTCATCCTGACTGCACACGTGATATCCAGAGGCTATTCTGCTCATAAGGTGCGTATCTTTATGGCACAACATTAATGACCATCAGCATTCCTCGCTTTTTGATGAAATGGCCCATTTCTCAGCAAATGAGCCCCCATCCCTCTGGGCTGGTCCAGTGATTACATTTAAATGAGGTGTTTTGGAATTTCTTAACAAATACACCTTTCTCAAATTTATCTTGAGGTGCAGATACAGCCTGGGGCCACAAGGGAAACCCTGGCTCTCCTGTGCAGTGAGGGTTGGTGTGAGGGGCTCATATGCGTTTAACCACTGACTCTCTGAAAACCAAATTGTAGCATTTGCCAACTTCATGGTGCAAATGCCATCACCCTGGGTAGTGTCAAACTTCTGCTGAACGCAGAATTGGGGAGAAATGTTTGAAGTCACTGTGTTCGAGATTGAGGAAGAGATAGAAATCAGCTGTCTTTCAGACAGATGCGGTCTGGTCTAGAAAACAGTGGTCCCACAGAATATGCAGTACTTGTCAGGAAGTGTTATATTGGGAGTTAATTTGCCAACAGAGAAATACACTCACTTGACCCTTATATTAGCAATGCTAATGTTCAGTACTTATTTTGGGACAGGCATTAATTTAAGCTGGACACGAACATGAACTGATTTAATTTTCAGAGAAACTGTAATTGCCGTGTCTGAGGTATAGAGAAGTGAAGTAACTTGGACTAGTTCACACAGCTCCAAGAGGGGAGCTGAAATTCATACCTAGACAGTCTGGCTCCAGTCTTGTTGCGTTTAACCTCTGTATATTCTTCCTCTCTCTGCTACCACAGCACCATTTGTCTTTCTAATAGATCCAATAGAGGTGGCATTATTTAATTTTATTGCTGTGTTACTCGTGTGTGTGTGTGTGTGTGTGTGTGTGTGTGTGTGTGTATGGACCTTTCCTAGCACACTGTGAACTTCCGGGAACCGGGACCATGACAGGCACTACTAGGCTGTATAAAGCACCCCTGTCCCACCCCCACATGCTCCACTTCCTTTCCCAGAGTGTTACACACATGAGGGCAAGGACAGGTACGGTCGGTGCTGCACACCAGTCAGTAGCGCAGAGCTGGATGCAGCTGCTACTCCTCAATATCTGTGGCATGAGTATATTAAAATCTGTCTACTCTTGGACAGCTGAATGCTTCCTGCAGTGAGGGCAGCTACCCTTGGGGGCAGCCATGCATATTACACCTGCCTGTGTTGTATTTGTCTCGTGGTTCCAGACTGTATTTGCACCTCGAGATAAACTTGAGAAATGGGTATTTACTAAGAAATTCCAAAACACCTCATTCTTGACATGAACAAATTCTTGACACGGACAGAGACCCCACTGTACCAACATCATGACCCAGAAATTGGCATAATGCCTCAGGCTTCACAGATACAAACATGTTCTCAGGCAGAAGCAAACTGTGAATGCCCAATAAATATTTCCTAGTATGTGAATTTGTAAAGAAGAATTTGTTCCTCGAAACTGACCATGTCTGATAGGAAGGATGTTTCAGTTAACACAGGGAGGTTCTGTCTGTATTGTGCCATTCAGACAGTGGGCCAAAAGGGTGTATGTTGTGCCTTGGGTGACTGTGAGCATAACCTTGCAAAGCAGCGGTAAGGAGCTCTAGGAAGAGCATTCATCTTGGAGCCAGGTGTCAGGAATTGAGATTTGGTTCATTCGCACAAAACCCAAAGTCCCTAGGTGAGTTCTACTTCACTTTTCCGGGTTAAGTTTCAGCAAGTTGCTCCTGGCTAGAAGACCCAGAGCAGGGATGGCAAACCTTTTAGAGCTTTCACTGATACAAACAGCCTGCTGTGGCACTTGTGGCATAGGTTCGCCTGCCACCACTGACCCAGCAGGCTTTTTAGAAGAGTAAGCTAGTGCCCAAGAATTACTCTGGAACTCTAAGAGTTAAACTTGTTCCTACCATGGAATAGCAGAGAGGCAAAGAGCCAACATGTGGCCATGTATTTGAACAATTCATTTCATAAATCTCAATGAAAGATAATGATCTGATTACTATTCATTGCTTTCTCTTTCCTTTCCAGGCATAGGGTACGGGTGGGAGAAGAAATGAAGGGGGCCAGAAGGGAGTGAATTCTTCAGTGCGATTCAATTACCTCTCAAAGATCTCTGAAGATGAGTGTGCAATTACTACTAATTGCAGATAGTACTACTGATAATGACACAATCAATCACTCTGTCTGGCTGTGCTCTAAACAAGACCACAGGCATTTTCTCAGATTAGTCACATTAACGGTCAATGTTCCGGGTTGTGTTCAGAAGGCATCCGAGACTCTCCACCCTGGAAGGTGGAGGAATGAGTCCGTGGCCTGGGAGATCTTCCACACCCACCCTCCTTCATTCCCCGACTCTAGACCCTTCCACCCCCGACCTAGACATACTCCTCCCAGTAGTAAGAGTTCTGGAAGCAACAGCAGCAACTACCCCAACAGGTTTCCCGTAAGAAGGCTCCAGAGGAAGAGTATTGAGAAGGTGCTCAGGTTGATCTGCCTGCTCCATTCCTGGGGTGGTTCACCCTCTGCCTGGCAAGGGAAGTCTGGCAAGGATCTAGAGATGGTGGTCCTCTGTCTACATCTGTGAGCTTCATCAGAAGAAATGGGACTTTTACCTTCCCGCCCAGGAGAGAGATCCATCCCATCACCATCTCCTTCCTCACTGTTCAGTTACAGTGGAAATTATACCACAAGTTTACATGACTTTCAAGAAATTGTTCATTATGTCTAAATCAGAGGTTACTCAGGATGCTCTTCTGGGATTTCTGAAAAATCACTTAGGAATGTTTGTGGCAGGAAACTATCGAGCCCTGTACACTTACACAAAAACAATCCTCTGTAGCCATTGTTGTTATCATGACCTGTTGGCAAGAGAAGCCACATAAGGGTTGTGTCATCAGTCAGATGTGGAAGTGACACGGGACACCGGTTCTGGAGAGTTGCTGATGGCCCAGCTGCAGAGACACAGCCAACAGTGACTTCCTGCTCACACATGGGGCATCCACTCACCCACTCCTCCAGAGAAGGTTGGACCCAAACTCCTTTCTTCCTACTAATTCTACATTGAAAACATACACCATTAATCACACCCCCACCCCTGAAGGTGCACATAAAGGCAAAGACATAGTTTACAAATGGCCTGCACAATTTCTGTTTGCTGTCTTATTTGCTTTGCAGTGTGTCAAGGACACATCCAGAGAGCTCCACTTGGTAGTCTGGTGGGGGACAGAGGACCTTACTATTTGCCCTACGCACATGCAAGAGAGTCTCAGCAGAATGGAGCTGGTCTCCCTGTAGGAAACTAGAAGTGTCTAAGTGACAAGAGGGAACTATTCCTGCATTGGTCCTCAAATGTGGAGCTTCACCCAAGAACCTCTGGCTAAAGGAGTATACAAAACACCCACGGTCCTGAGGACTCAAGCTAAGATACCCTCGTCCTGTTTTATCTGAGCCAAACAGCCATCCTCACCGCTTCCCTCCTCAGACATCACTGCGCATGTGAGAGCACCCTTCCCTACCTTCTGAAAATTGGTCCATTTGGAATATTCTTCCCCAGATGCAATACATCATCTTTCTACCCATTTTATAGCTGCCATAATGAATAGAGAGGGCACTTTCCATAGCAAACCTAGTATTGGAAAAAGAATCTCCTGTGATAGACTCCTACAATCTCTCTTGAGCTGAGGAGGCCTCCCAAAGTTATGCAAGAGGGCCTGTATGGAGTTAGTCCAGCCCTCAATAATCCCATTCTGTCAATCTCTTTTTTTATTTTTTGCTTTTTGAGACAGGGTCTCGCGTTGTAGTTCAGGCTGGCCCTGAGCTCACTATGGTGCCCAGGCAAGCCACTGTGAACTCAGCAATCCTCCTGTCTCTGCCTTCCAAGTGCTGGGATTACAGGCGTGAACCACCATGTCTGGCATTGTGGTATGCTGTGTTGATTGTTGGTGGGCGTGTCTCCACGCCCAGCATTATATGTGGTTACCGGGGATCGAACTCAGGTCCTTGCACTTGTGAGGAAGGTGCCGGAACCACTGAGCTAACCCTCCAGCCCCCTGTCAATCTCTTTTAAAGCCTGGACTCCTCACAGCCTTGGCCACAGTTGCCATTCTTAACCCATCAGGGAAATGTGGCTGTAGAAAACACCCAGAGTCTCTGCATCAGGCTTGCCGTGGCTTCTCATGTAAACAGATGCTGGGAGCCATCAGGCTGCCTGGAAACCTCAGCTCCTCTGGTCTCTGCACTTCTACCTTGATTTTGAACGTATGTTGCTGTGATACCTATCGATCCACTATTGACCCAGTGTCAATTTGCTGGGAGAAACTTTCTCAGGCTTTAATGGGCAAAGAGTTACCCATGACCCAAAGCAGCATATACATCCTATCCTGAGCTCCTGGTTCACTAGGAGGACCACACAAGGGAGAGATCTGGATTGTGCTCAGTGCCTGGGGATCAGAGGCAGGTGTGGAGCACCTGCTGAGGCGTCTTCCTGTCTGGAAAATCTAGTCCAGAGACCTGAGATTCATGTTGCCTTTCTCCTCTCTGCTCCTCTTTGGATTTGGTTTCTTTGTCTGTGAAGTGGGAGAGAGTCTGTCCTTCTAAGAGGCTCTCCCGCTGAACGAAAGTCTAAAGATGGCATGCTTGCTGTAGACTGAATTATGTCGCTGAAACATGATGTGGGATTATTGTCCCCAGCGTTTCCGAATGTGATGCTCTGGAGGTAAACAAGTTAAAACAAGGTCATGGAGTGCGTCTGGCTCTGTTAGCACTGGTGCCCTTGTACACAGGGGAGCGTCTGCTCCAAGGAGAAGTGAACTCAGCAGAGGACATGTGGAGACTGAGGTTTCGTGTCCTAAAACTGAGAACTCTGGAAGCTGGCTGAGAGGCCTACAGCAGGGAGTTCCTCCTCCAGAAGTCAAGGAATTTCCATTGTGCCAGCCTTCGCTTTGTGGCTATGAGTTAGGGCAGGGCAGGAAACCAAAGTCTCCTGGGCCCTTGGGCCTGTGCCTTGTCCTCTTTGCAGTAGTAAATTGGTTGCAGACTCGTGCCCTGAAGTCAGACAGAAAAAGTCACTGGAGAGGAGGTGACAAATCCCTGCTTCTCTGTGAGGGTCACTGTGGGGACTCCAGCTGTTAGGAGCTGGCCCGGGGTCAGCTTCTTTTGGCTGGAGTAGTCGGGGGCTGTCTGTCATTCCGTGTTATCCCCGGGCCAGGTGATGGAGGAATAAGTGTACTGCCAGCCAGTATCACTGTAGCTCCTTCCATAGCTCAGATCCTCCTCCCAATGCTCTTGTAGATGGCACTACTGATCTGCAGCTGTCACTGATGTGGCAACTGAGGCATGAGACAGGACATCGCACACCTCAAGGTACACACCTAGAAAGTGAGCAGATGTCAGGCTGGTCCAGTGAACACAGAGAATAACATGGAGCCCAGAGTGATGTTGGGATAAAAGGAAGAAAGGACAACGGTACGGCTCCACAGGACAGGTTTAGTTCAGAACTTGAGACCGGACTGGCACTCAGAGCAGACCACAGACCCTCACAGGGACTGTGAGGTCTTCATAGGGTTGTGAGCATAAAGGGGGACTGTGAAAGGAAAAGTTCAAAACGTAATATTCGAGGAGGGTTCAGTGAAGCAGAGTTGTGGCTATGCCAGGGTCAGAGCTGGAGGAAGGACAGGGAGTGGTGGCTGCTGGTCAGGACCCTGACTGAAGAGTGGCGGGTGCTACGGGGTGTGGCAGTGTTCATGGGACCTCGTGATACATCTTGTATGTCTGCAGCAGGTGTGAAAGCACAGCTAGATAAAGAAGCCTGGACGTGGTCCTTGGTCAGCCTAGCATGGTGGTGGTGGGACTACGTAGCAATCCATTTAATCAAAATGCAAAATGCATCCTTCAAATTTTCTTTTGCATTAGTTCGTGGGGATAAAAAGAAGATTCACTAGTCAAGGAAGATAAATTCTTATGGTTAAGGCTTATGGTTTTAAAGAGAGGATCTGTGGAGAAGACAACATTCCTGCTAAGAGTAGCCAGGCTCATGGTGTCGGGGAAGCCTTGCCCTGGGCCTGCAGAGAGGGGGACAGACGTGAGTGAGGAGTTCCGGGCCCTCCGTCATTTTGAGGAATGCATCCCCTAACAAGCCAGCATCGGCACCATCACTTTCCCCGTCACTGGTATATTATTTTGTGACCCATTGAGGCCTTTCACGAGACTTCATTTGTTTATCAAAACACGTTACAAAATTGATAGAACGTAAGTCTACAAAAACAAGGAAGTGAACTTCAGAAACTTTCCATGGTTTCTTCCAAGAGCCCCCACTGGTTTCTTGTAGCGGCGAGACTGCCACTCAGGAGGGCTGACCTCCACCTGCGAGCCCTTCCCTTGGCCCCCATCCAGCACCTCCCCCGGAGTTCTGCCTGCCCCGAGCTGCTGTGGCTGGGTGCTGTGCCCTGTTACTTGTCCCCATGCTCCTGCCCTGAGGAATTCCGAACATGCCATGGTTATTTGTGGCGCTCGTTTTTTTTCTGGGAGAGGGGCTCGCACAGCTTGCAGAACGCCGCACTTGCCCACACAGAAGCGCTGCCCCTGCTATTCATATCCTCACACAGTCACTTAATGATGAGGCGGAGTGCGGCTTGCCCTGGCTGCAGGACCTCTTGGTCACAAAGGCTGTATTATTTTACAGCAGCCCTGCTAATACCCTCTCGGCAAGCCTTTTGCCCCACCTTCTTCTCCCCTGTAGACATGGGAGGGGGGAGCTCTTGCGTGGATCTGTAACTGCCTGTCCTCACCGTGGGAGATGAGGACAAATGGACCCTTGAAGTCTCAAAATAATATTTGATTAGTTTGCCCCCCTTCCCCTCAAGCATGCCAAGCATTTTACATTTGTTGTCTTTCTCCACCTTGTAGTTATCTTTGTGCACAGGGAGAGGGTAAACATCTCCGAAGCACCTGCTCACGCCGACACTTCTCATGAGCACTGCCGTGTGCCTGGTCATCCGGGCTCTGAGCTGGGCTGTGTGGAGCTCGTGTGCATAGCAGACTTCAGCCCTCAAACCCCCAGCTTGATGGGGAAAGACGGTTCATACACTGTTATATCACAGTGTGATTCTTACTGCCACAAAGCTATGCAGAGGGCTGTCACCATGCCCAGGAAAAAGCGGTCAATTCCTTCTTGAAGAGATAAACTCAAGGAGACATCAAAGATCAATGATTGCATTGAGTTCTAAAAGAAGAGAAGTTTAGCAGAACACAGAGGAAAGAGCGCGTGCCAAAGCAAGGAGCCAGGGGCTAGCCTGGGAGCCACGGGACCAGACCAGAAGACCCAGAGAATAAGGGAGCAGTGTCGTGGAGCTCGGAGCTGAACAGGCAAGGATACACCACTGGACCAGATGTGTTTTGGGGCTTTGGTTTCCCGATACGGATGAGTCCCTCCAAATATTACTTCATGAGGTGACACTGTCAGCCATACCTCACAGGCAGGTGCCCCGGAGCACTGAGAGGGCCCTGGAGCTCTTTCGTGTCATCTGCCGTCAGAGGCTCAGGCCAGAGGGGACTACGCTTTGAGATTCTGTGTGCAGGTGACAGGGCAGTGGCCGAGGCAGAAAGGAGAGAGGAACAATCAATCACTCAAACCTGCTGACTGGCTGAGGAGCCCCGCCATTCTCAGGTGCGCAGGGATCTGGAAAGTGGGCAGCGCCCCAGCTGTCACGGCACTCTCGGGAGCCTTGTCTTCCCTTTGTCAAATTTAGGGACCCACTGACTCCTCATATTATCAGGTCAGGTAACTCAGTCACTTGGACGCCCAGCCTTTCGCTTCAACAAAGATCGAAAGGCCCAAGGGACCCTGAAAGTGAAGTACAAAATGTCATTATCTAAATCTCTATGGAGAAGCTCCCAGAGCTAATTATAGAGCTAGGAGCAGCCGGGGCCAGACCCCTCCGATATAAAAAGGTTTTATGAAAGGCGAAGGGGGCAGGCAACACTAATTCTCACCCTATTATATTCCTTTCGATTATTTACAGTAATAGACACTGATGGTGAACAAATATAGAGCCTGGAATCCAGTGAGGTCACACAGCACTCTGAAAGCCCGTGATGTCGCACTGGAATCTGGGAACAGAGCGAGGCACTGTCCCAGCTGCCTCTGGACTTTGCGCCTCCCCTGGTCTTCTGTTCCTTTGCCCCCCGCCCCACCAGCGTCAAGAGCACAGGACCCATGGTGGGCATCCAAAGCTTCAATTTGCATCCCACAAATGTTAGCAAGTAGCTGCGTTCTGTCAAGGTTTTAATAGCACTTTCACTTTTATTTTCCTTATGAAGCACAACAGGAACAAGAGGGGTGGAGTCCAAAGGTAATAGTGGGGTGTTGCCGGTGGGCAACATATCTGGTTGTTACTAGACTGGCTGTTGGAAAGCAACTGAACAAATGCTCTATATGCCAACAATCCCTGTGCTCTTTAATACTTCCCAGCCTCTCTGGTTAATTAGGTTACAGCCTTGATTTATAGGTCTCTGGCCAGTGAAATCTAGTGGACACAGGCCCACTGGAAACTTGGCCCTTGACAGCTGTCCCCAGATCCTTGCCCTGCCTTCTCTGCCACAGCATCCTGGTGCATCCCATACACCAGGAAACTGCAAGATGGAGAAGCCTCTAGATGCACAAGTTATCAGACTTTGACATAAGAACCAAATAAATGTAGCTAATTACCAAGCCACAGACACGCAGAGCTTGCAGATGTGATGGTGAGCAATTTTTTTTCTAAGTAATATAAACTTACAGCACAGACAGTGCTCATCAAGATGTTAATTCAGCACAAAAAGGAAAAATCCACTCTTGAGCTCAACCTGGTTACTGATGTCTCAGGACTCCCGCTGGCCTGAGGGTTGGAGGAGAGATCATAGTATGCAAGTGCCTGATCGTGGCAGGTACCATGCTGGTGTCAGAGTTCTGGAGCTGGAGGAAGTTACCCTGGAGGAGTGGGGGGTGGAAACTGTGTCACTCCCTCTACCACCCCACTGCAGGCTCCTTGGAACTCTGTGCACAGGAAATAGCTAACTGGCGCTGAACTTTGGGAGTAATTTCATGTGGAAGTACCTGCAATGCAACACCTTCTCTGTATGTCTTGTTACATGTGTTCATCACCAGGAAGTCCCTGATAGAAAATGTATCTGCACATCCTGTGTTCTTGGCGGTTACAGGTTGGGCCTATATTGTTGGGACCAGGACCTAGCTTTGAAAGGCCTCGTTGTCTTTTGTAACCAGTGAAAGCATTTTCCCTTCTGGAAATCCTTTTCTAGTTTTCTATGCCATCCCTCCTTCTCTTCCATCTCTTCCTCAAGCTGGCATCTCTGAACACATAATCTTTCACGACTTTCCTGTCTTTTAGTCTTATGCTTTTCAGAAAAGGGCACGTGCACTATTTTAGAAAACAAGACTCCTGTAGTTCCAGGCTGGCAGAACACCCAGTACAAGGAGCTAGATGACTCTGATGTGAGAGGTTTCCCGCATTGGGACCTCCCTCAAATCAGGCATCTGGTGGTTTTATCATCTCAGTCACTGAGGCAGGAAATCAGAAAAAGGAGAGCGCTCCAGAGCCTATTGGATGCTTCAGAGCAGTGGTTCGGGAGCCATGAAGCCCAGAGAATGCCCTAGAGATGAGTATGCAAGGTTTTTTTCCTCCTTTCCTCCTTTTTTTCCTCCTTTCCTCCACTCTCTTGTGGTGAAAACTTAACCTGGCATGCAGAGTCTCTGTGCACCCACCTTCCACTCTGTCTTTCCCTGTTCTATTTCCCCTACTTCAGTCTGAGCCCCCTCACGCGCTGTTTCTTGGGTCTGACACCATCTCCTGTGAGGCCTCTGTGCCTGTAAATGAAGAAATTCTATAAATCCTTTAAGATGTATCACAGCTTTTAACCCTATATGGGGTAGCTTCCCAGTTCAACCCAGGATGGTCCCTCTCAGTTTAAAACATCATAGCACTTTAAACCTCTTGCCTACATTCCACATGTTCTGTCTAGTGTTAGTTATTGAAGAGTCATTGCTTTGCTCTGCACTGCTGAGGAGCTAGGTCCCTGAGAGTAGACATCCTGCATTATTCACTGTGGCATACTTCTTGGTGCATGTCTGTCTCCATGTACAGGTCAGTTGCCCTATAAATACATGGGCCACTGCATGGAGTATCGGGCAGCCTCACATTAAACTTTAACCGGGCTGGTATCTAAAGAAGGGATCAAGAGTCGACTGGACTTTCTTGAAACTTGATCAGGTAAATCCTTAAAGAATGGCCTTTCTTGGAAAATTAAGGTGGGAGGGGTGCGTTCAGTCATCCAAAAAATACATAAGTAGCCACCACATTAGGTAAAGGTTCGTTTATCTGCAAAGGGTCTGCAGCAACTCTTTGCAGGGGGACAAATTGCAAAGTTATGGTTCAGGAACAGAGGACAGTCTGCGTTTACCAACTGCTTCCCAAAGCCTTTCCACTGATCAAGAATCTCCACTAGAAAATGACACCAGTGTGTCACTGAGGTTCCTCAGTTCTCAGGCCTGCTGGTGCCTCTCAGACCCTTTGATCCTCTGCTTCCATTGTCTCCTGAAACCAATCCTTTCCATTTGGTATTTTTCCTCCTAGAACACCTGATACCTGCAAGCAACCAGGTGCTCCTTTCAGAAACCAGAAGCCGATAACTCAGCCATTCGGATCCAACCCTGGCCCATGTTCTCTGCAGCAGATACTTAGGGAGAAGGTTTTACCCACCGGCAGGTGAGTGCCAACTCATCCTGTCAAACTTGATCCTCAGTAAACAGAAGAGGATGCCACTGCATATGCTGGGACCCATCAAGGTACCAATGGAATAAGTGAATAACTTTGTAAGACAATTATTCCAAAGTAACATGTCAGTGGACAAGGTTTAACATTTTTCAAAAAGGAAATGCAACTCATGTTGTTACTTTATAGATCTCATGTAAATAAATATCTTCATAGCTTCTTTATAAATATTGGAACCAAACCTATGTTGTACAAGTCTTGTACCTCTCATCATGTTAGGCCCTAATTGAAATCATTATAAGACATATGCCTTGTGGTCTTGCTGTATTGTCAGTTGACTCTGAGTGAGTCATTTTCTTGGATTCAATGCCTAAATGGTCTCTTTCTCTATTTAAAACAGCCAGATCAAAATAGTTGCTGAATATTTCTACTCATCATGGAAAGCTCTGTAGAGTAGTAGGCATGCTGTCATTTTCCAGATACTTTGGGACCAAGAGTTTGGGATCCAGGCCAGAGAGTATAAAGGATTCTCCAGACACCACCAATGATCCAGCAACAGGGACCCTGAAGCTGGGGAAGAGACTTCTCAGGAGTACAGTGGACATCAGCCCCATCTTTGATGAAGCTACCAACTGTTGTCAATTGATAAAATGGTTGGGATGACATAGAAGAAAGAGATTTTGCCCTAATGCACTTGATTCCAACTGTCTTTCTTATATTTAAGGGACTACCACACTGAGCATCTCAGACTTTCCTCCTGCTCCTGGGGGTAACTACAGAGAGCTCTGCACAGAATCTGCCCGAGAGTGAGGCACAGGCTGACACAAGGAAGGGTTGTGCTGGGGCCAGCCTGGTCCTCAGGACCAGCTCCTGGCATTTGTCTGTGTACCAGCTCATTCTTGTGATTCCCAAGCCATGCTTCCCAGGCTTGGGCCGTCCTCTCTTCAGACATAATCAAGGGGTCAGCCAGGACCTGTGTCAGCACATGATGTCCTGCTTAGACTTTGAGATAATGGATAAGGGCCTGCTGTGAGTCACTGTTCACACTTTGGACACAAGCCATGTTTATGCAGAGGGTCTACAATTCTTCTAGAAAGCCAAGATCCAGGAAAACTGTGCAAATCCTTACCTGGCTGCTCTAATGATACCACCCTGAGCCCGGAGGCAGCAATGCTTCTGTGACTTGAAATTCATGCATCTTCATAGTTTGTGTTGTGATTCATTTAGATGATGAGCATTAACATTTAAACCACTTTTAAGGTCTGCCATACAGGCCGTCGAACCAGGTGAGAGTACAATGAAAACACCAAGCTACATCTTTGCCAATCAGCTCTGAGGGTCTGGTCTACCCCTTCAATAAATACAGTGAAACACAGAACCTCAGGTTTCCTTCAAGCTTGGAGGAGCAAAGAATTTAGGACCAGAAGCCCTGAGTTTGGGTTCAGTTGTTTATGAATCGTGCAATTTTGATCAACTTACTTATGCCTCTCAAGTTTGCTCGAAGAATCTAATACTTACTTTGCACGGGTGCAAGGGTACAGAGCTCTGGGTGGTGTCTGTGGAGTGCTTTGGAAGCAGTAGAGAATGATAGAAATGTGCCTTCCCAGTGTTTTATTCACAGTGCTCCTGCTGGCTGCATCTACTTAACCCACTCTCCAAGAGCTAGAATCCGATTTCAGCCGTATGGAAGATCCACGGTGTGGCAGATGGGTTTACAAGTGTCTTGGTCCCTTCTTGTGATGAACAGCCAAGAAGTCTAAAGCTTGCATTGTTTACATGGAAAATGTTTCTTGCTCCTCTCTTGCCTGTTCCCACGTCATACCATCTGAAATTGTTACCTTTTTTATCTGCTCAGTGTGGTTCTTTAATTTTGTGGGATCCTCTGCATATAAACTGCATTTGACTCTTTTCTTCTACTCTGGAGGGCTTCTCCTCCTTGAGATTAGTTCTAGGACTTATAAAAGTTTTTTCACGTTTGCTGTCTGCATTATACTTCCCCAAACCATCTAGACAGAGTGGGGGGCCAGTAGCATCATCCCTTTTCCAGGTGAGGAAAGGGAGGTGTAGAGAGGCTTAGCTTACCTGTCACGTGTCCTCAGCTCCTCTTCCTTGCTACAGTCTTTTCTGCAAAGAAGAGAGCTGCTCAGGACAGAGACAGCCCCAAGGGAGATGTCTGTCTCGCAGCGGGATGGCCAAGCCCAAATATTGGGGTGCACCCTGGAGGGCCACAAGACCATCGCAGTAGTGTCGTTACTCTGTTCAGGGCTCAGAGGCCTCTCCTCTAGCTGCTTCTACATGTGTGGTCTGCGTGTGCTGGTGAGATGGGAGACACAAAAGGAATTTGAGATCTTTGATCTGCAGGAGCACGCAGAGAAACCAGGGAGACGGGGCCGATGTATAAAATCCTAGCAACTGCACAGTCCCCTCCAGTGAGGAGCCCTCGCTCTGAGACCGAGACTTCTCGATCCTTCTTTGAAATGAAGCCTAGTTTCACTGCTCAAGGTCCAGACATGTAATTCCTAGGTGGACACAGGTTTAAGCCCTTCTTAGGTCATGCCCTGAATTCCCAGGACCTTAGTGTCCCTTTAGCTTACCGAGGAGGCTTTCTCATGTCTTTAGTGAGAGTAGAAGGATACATCACCTTTCCATTACTATGGCAGACACCTCGTGTAGTCAACTTAAGGAGAGAGGAAAGTTTGCCTTTTTGCTAGTTTTAGAGGCTCAAGCGCCTTCCAGGCCTGTGGAGAGACTGCTCCACAGGGCAGGAGTGTGGAGGCCAAGAGGCTCCCCTCGTGGCTGGGAGAGGAGGGAGGCCGGGCTCCCGCTGCCCACTTCAAGGGTCACTCTCCTGATGCAGAGACCTCCCCCCACCCTGCCTCATGAGGGGAGAGCCCTGTGGAGCACAGCTGGACCACATGCCCTCTGGGTGACATCTGGGATTTGAACTACAGCAGCAGAACGTGGGGAAACAGAAAGGACTGGTGTCTGTACTGGTGTTTTTCATGGGCTCGCAGCTCTCTCCACAGCACCACAGCTTCCTAGAACACTTCCTGTTTGTCATGTACTTAAGTAGCTCCGCCTCTCTCCTGGTTGAGTGTGGTGGCCCGTGCTGATGCGTAATCCCACCGTGGGCTCCGTCAGAGGCCGTGCACAGACCTTGGACAGGAAGCACCCCAGGCTGGTGCAGAGGTCTCTAGATGCAAGAGAGCCCCTTACTGATACTTTCTCCTGACCCAGCACTCTGCCTCTTGAGGCCAAGCTGAACTGCTGAGCCTTTTCCATCTCTGGAATCTGTACCAAAGCCTTAGTCCTCAGGGTAGACAGGATGGAACTGAACTCAGGGACATCAGAGTCCATGGTCCAAGCTGGGACCAGGACCAGGAAGCAAAGTGAGATGCCCGAGGGTCCTGCAACCCTAGGAGACTGAGGCCGGCAAACCCCCCACCCATGAGAGCAGGAGCTCTGGGAGTGCTGGGCCAGTCGAGTCCCAAGCGGCGTGTGTCCTGGCTGCAAGGCCCTCTAAGAGACTGGTTGTGTAAATGCAGGGAACCACCTTAGGCCAGTCTCATGGGAGGGCTGCACAGTTTCATGTGTGCAGTAACTAAAGAATACTATAATGAGCCGGGCATGGGGTGCATACCTGTGATTCCAACACTCAAGAAGGCTGAGGCAGGAGGATCTCCAGCTTGAGCCCCACCCGGGAAACTTGGAAAGTTTACTTGTCTCAAAATGAAAAGTATTGTATATGTAACTCAGAGTGAAGTCCCTGTGTTCTAACAAAATTATAGAACATAAAAATATGGTTGGCATTTTTATCCTATTCTATGTACACAGATAAGACATGATCTAGTAGGTGCCCCACTTGAGGGCCCACACTTCCTTCCTTCCTTCCTTCCTTCCTTCCTTCCTTCCTTCCTTCCTTCCTTCCTTCCTTCCTTCCTTCCTTCCTTCCTGCCTGCCTGTCTTTCTTTCTTTCTTTTCTTTCTTTCTTTCTTTCTTTCTTTCTTTCTTTCTTTCTTTCTTTCTTTCTTTCTTTCTTTCTTTCTTTCTTTCTTTCTTTCTTTCTTTCTCTCTCTTCCTTCCTTTCTCTTTCTTTCTTTCTTTCTTCCTTCCTTTCTCTTCCTTCCTTCCTTCCTTTCTTTCTTTCTTTCTTT
>PVIC010025117.1:0-25515 GCA_004025085.1 Thryonomys swinderianus
AAAAAGAACAAAGATCAAGACTTTGCTCCTGGAGACCTCGTGACCCATCCCTCAGCCCCTTCTGCTTCCCTTTAGAGGTTGCTGGCTCAAATTGCACTTGTGAAAACGTCCTGGTTTGGAGGAATGGTTTGGCCTTCACCAGGTGGCCCAGGCTGGCCGTGGACCTGTGGCGAGCCTCCTGCCTCAGCTGAGTGCTGGGACTGCGCATGTGCATCCCAAGTTTTCCAAACAGATCCAGGCTGGGCAGGCTGCCTGCCAGCAACTGAAGTGACGGCTCACCTTCCTGCGCTTGCACATCTGCTCACAGGCCACTTCCACCTCCCTCTCGTCCCCGAGGTGCTTCCCTCCTGCGGCCCCTGGCTTCTCGTCGTTGTCCTGGTCTGTCAGAAAGTCATCGGAGTTGCCCCCATCCGCAGGCTCTCCTGGGTCCCTCCGGGTGAACAGCTCGGCTAGGAGAACAGGCACAAAGCTGAGGCTGCTGCAGGCGAAGCAGCACCCTTGGCAGTGGGTGAGAGCGACCATGGGTGGGGGGGCGGGGGGGCACACAGACAGGACCAAGCTTACGCGGGTACAGGTCTGTCATGCTGTCGTCACTCAAGGCTGCCTCCTCCTCGCTGGATTCCGGCTGCCAGAAGGTGTCTTTCGGGCCAGCCGGCCTGTCCACATCCCTCTGACATTCCTTCCTCTGCTTGTGCAGCAGGCAGGCGGGAACAAACTGGACACCCTGCTTCTGGCACTCCTCATCTGGGGACAAGCAGGCTCACTGGGGATCTGCCATATCTTGGTCCTCTGGGCACCAAGCCAACCTGTGTGTACCTTGCCAAGGCTGTACCCTCACCTCACAGAATGAGCACCAGCGCAGTGCAATGCAGCGGGCACCTGGACTCATGTCCTACCGGGTACGAAGGGTAGCTCAGAGCTGCCAAGCCTTGGCTGCTCACCCAGAGCCTGGCCAGTCTGCAAGGAGGCAGCCAGGGGTGCTGTGCAGGCCCAGGTGCACCTGGGGAGGCTGGCACACAAGCCTGCAGACAGAAGTCCTCCCAGCACCACGTGGGCCAGGCTTCGGGGCTGAGAGCTGGCTGGCTGCCTGGCCCTGACAGCTAATGGGCTCAGAGCCCCGGAGCTGGGATGTGGCCTTGTGGAAGGGCCTTGTGCATTTGCCCTGTTGTCTCCTGTCTCCTGGCTGCCGGAGCGCCACTCTCCAAGGATGGGCTTCAGGAGCCAGAGGCCAATTAACTTCTTTTTTTTTTTTTTTTTTGAGACAGGGTCTTGCTCTGTAGTTCAGGCTGGCCCTGAGCTCACTATGGAGTCCAGGCAAGCCTCAAAACTCAGCAATCCTCCTGTCTCTGCCTCCCGAGTGCTGGGATGACAGGCGTGAGCCACCACGCCTGGCACTGTGGTATGTGGTATTGATTGCTGGTGGGCGTGAGTCTCCACGCCCAGCACTGTATGTCGCTACCGGGGATCAAACTCAGAACCTTGCGCTTGCAAGGCAGGCGCCGGAACCACTGAGCTAATCCTCCGGTCCCGCCAACTAACTTCTTAGGGTGACCTGGTTGCATTTCTCACTGGGAGTAGAAAAAGCACAGAGTCCCTCTCCCCCTCTTCCCAGATACCACGCTGACCTAAGCAGGACAGAGGCAGTGTGGCCCGTGGCAGCCCTCACGCCTCACCCAGGCCTCTGCCCACTCCCCTTCCCACTCCTCAGCCGATCTCCTCGCTGTGTCCACCTAACGGCTTAGGGTGATGTCTTCCCCTGGGAACTTGCAAGCCACGGTTCCTTTCACCTGCATGGCTGTGGGCCCTTCTCTGCACGCCATAAAACCTGTGTCAGTCTCAGTCCCGGCCACAGCCTCAGCGACCACAGGCCCTGGGCCTAGAAAGCAAGCCAGAGTTTCCCAGCCTTCCGGTCAAAGCCAGGCTTCTTGCTTCTACACTGTACCGCCCCAGTGTGCAAAGCGGATTCCTCCCCAGCCTGGCGCTGGCTCTGCTGGGAGCTCCGTGAGGCCAGCGTCCCTCTCTTCACTGTGTCAGAATCGGGCAGAGCCATCCACTGGGAACCGCAGAAAGGTGACAAGGAGCCACTGCTGCCTTCCTAGGGCACTCTGTCAAGGAGAGGTGGCAGCAAAGGCCTGTGCCTCAGTGGCAGCCAGGGCAACTTACATTTCCGCAGCGCTCTCTGGTACCGCTGGCCCTGGGTGTGCCTCAGCACGTGCTCTGGGGACCTGTTGATGTGCCGCAGGGTGAGTTTGCAGAACAGTTGGTGCCTAGAAGCAAGGAGACCAGTGTGCGGGTGGTTCACAGGGAGGACCTGTGGCACTACTGTGTGGCTCCAATCTGGATCGCCCCGAGTGCTGAGGCCGGGATAACGTAGCTGGAGCAGCGGTTTTAAGATTCAGAAACAAATCTACACCGCGGCTATAATGGAAATCTCTGACCCATACAGACTAGGGCCTCTGCCGTCACCGGACAGGCGCAGCGGCTGACGCCGCCCCAGGGGCCTGTGTGGGGCCTTTGCCACCGCTTCCGCCCTCCGAGGTGGCCCAGCCACACCCTGCGGCCACACCGAGGGTCCCCACGACGGAACTGGTCCCTGCCTCAACTCCGGTAAGGGAGCGCCGGCCACCTACGGGTGCTTCGTGCTGGGCACGATGTGCGGCTCGAACTCCGCGTAGTCGAAGGCCGGGGAGGCGCGCGCCAGCCGCTGGTACTTCCTGCCGCGAGTGTAGACCTGCAGCTCGGGCAGGCGGCAGGGCAGCTCGTGGCCCGTCAGGGAGCAGCGCACCTGCGGAGACGGGCGGGGGTCAGGACGCCCGAGGGCCCGCTACCCCTTCGCCCTTTCTCGCTCCCTCCCCCCGCTCCCCGTTCCTCCCGGCGCAGACCCTGTTGGCACCAGGGAGCAGCCGCAGGCTCGGGTGCTGGCTCAGGAAGGCCCGCACCGCGGCGCACGGCTCGCCCATGACCCGAGCTGCTAGACGCCCGGCACGCAGGCGTGGGGCGGGACGGGGCGGGACGGCGCCGGAAGTGGCCTCCCCGCCCCGGAAGCGGACTACCCCGAGCCCCGGAAGCGCTCGCTGGCTTCGGACCGATGGCGGCCCTGGCTCCTCGGATGCTGGGGTTGCGGGCAGCGGGGCTGCTCCGCGCGACTCGTGTGGCGCCGGTGAGAACAGCTGGAGTGGGGCGCGGAGGGGAGGCCGGAGGGGCTGCGGGGTTGGCGGGAGCTCAGAGAGATATCCTGTCCCCGCAGGCCCGCGCCCGTGCCTCCTGGAGTGACCTCCGGGTCTCCGCGCGCCCAGGTGAGCAAGGCGCGCGACCTCGGAGTGGGTCTGTGGCTTCGGGCCCTGCACTCACTGCGCGGGGCTGGCTTGCAGCATACGTCACGGATGGGCGCCGAGGCTAGAGGACAGTACCGCGCGGGTCACCGAGTGACAGGTCGCCCCTCCACGCACAGTCCCACCCTGGGCTGTCCGCACAGTCAGCACGACTTGATCAGCAGCTCGTGATGCTTTGGGCTTGGGAGACTCTGGGACCTGAAAGCGTGAGGTCCCTTTTGCATTTATGGCGAACAGTGAAACGAGAAGCTGTTAAGGGAGTTTCAGGAGCCACTGCCCTGAGTTTATAACATGCTTCTTCCTGTGTGTCACAAACCCTGGCTAGTGCCTGACTGAGCTCATTAATTGTAGCTATTTTAAACAGTCCAGTAAATAAATACCAGTGCAGATCAGTGCGCTACAATACACGGTACATTCTTGAGTCTTCAGCTTGGCTTGGTGGGGCGGGCCTGTAGTCCCAATGCTCTGGGAAGCGAAAGCTTGAGGATTCCAAGTGGATCCCAGCCTGAAAGTTTGGAATTTAGTGAGATCCTGTTTCAGAAAAGAAACGAAAAGGACTGCGGATGTATCTCAGTGCGAAGGCTTTGAGTTCAAATCCCTAGCACAGAAAAAAATAAGCCCCGAGATGGTTACTGACCCCGGTTTACACAGAGCCAGCAGTGAGCTGTGAGTCTCTCTGGTTCACAAACAGAAGTGCTGGCCACTGGATGAGCAGCAGAACTGGACAAAGGTGCTGCAGGTTGGCCCGAGGGCTGGTTTCTCTTTGCTCTTGTGCTGTGCCCCTGGGCAGCATGGGTGGAGCCTCTGAGGAACTGGCTGCTCAGAACTGTTTTGTGGCTTCTGACCACATGGCGGTGTCGTAAAACTTCCTCAGAGGTGGCATGGGTGCCAAGCAGGTGTGCCAGCTCTGCAGCAGAAGCACCTGCCACAGAAGCAGAAGATGACTCCTTCCTCCAGTGGTTGTTGCTTCTCATCCCTGTGACTGCCTTTGGCCTGGGGACGTGGCAGGTAAAGGCTGCGTCTAGCGTGGGTGGCCCTGGGCCCTCGGTCCTGCTGCTGTCCGCCTGGCTCAAGCCGTGTTTCGTAGGTCCAGCGTCGGAAATGGAAGTTGAAGCTAATTGCAGAATTGGAGTCTAGAGTCATGGCTGAGCCCATCCCTCTGCCGGCAGAGTGAGTGTGGCTTCCTGGTGGCGCCTAGCTCCTGATCGCTGACCTGTCTAGCACGCCCCAACCTCGGACAGGATCCCTCAGCATCGGGTGTGCTGCGGATGTCACTTTTCATCCGGCTTTCAGCTTTTCAGATCTTGAGCAAGCCCGCTGTTGCTGACAGGTCACATAGGGCCTGTGAGTGTGGTAGTGTGAAAAAGTGCTCCAAATAACCCAGCTGCCCCCTCCCCCTCATTTGGAAGCATGAGGCACATGTATCAGAGAACACTGCCCTATTTGCCTTGCAGTTTGGTTCCTTGTTTACTTTTATGTAAAGCATTCATAAAGGAGGCCACTTTACTCAATTGACTTTGACCACACAGAGCCACGTTCCCGTGGTATCACAGGGTCAGCCCCTTCCAGACCTGCCCATACTGGAATTGGTCCTCCCTTCTGTTTTCTTGCTATCACTGGTGGTCTGGTTGTTCACAGCACTCTTATGGGCATTTATGGGCCACGGCTCTTCTCGCTTCACAGCCCTGCAGAGCTGAAGAGTCTGGAGTATAGACCAGTGACGGTCAGGGGTCACTTCGACCACTCCAGGGAGCTGTACATGATGCCCCGGACCATGGTGGACCCAGCCCGGGAGGCCCGGGAGGCGGGCCGGATCTCCTCCTCCGTAGAAAGTGGGGCCTTTGTAATCACCCCCTTCCACTGCACTGATCTGGGGTGAGTGGGTCACGCAGGGTGCTGGTCTGGCAGAGCAATGGGTTTCTGCCACTGTCCATCCCACCGCTCAACCTTAAAAGCCTTGAGAATCCAAGATGCCCAGAAAGCTTCAATTCCCTAATTCTGAAATCAGATTCTGGCATGAAGCAAGCAAACTTCTTACCACTTCAATAGGGTGCTGACCTCTGACAGGGAAGGGAAGTTACCATGACAGCCCCTCCAAGAGCCCCATGGCCAGCACTCCACACTACTGGGTGCTGTGTTGGTAGGATTGGTAGAGTTGAAGCTAGGAAGGCTCCCCAGAGGAGTGAGGAGGAACAGGAGTTGGGAGGAGCATTCTGGGCAGAGAATGTGTAGATGAAGGCACCGGGGCTCTGGATTTTAGGTCTGGGCAGGGCCTGTGTGCTGCTTGTCCAACAGGCTACCCCAAGCCAGGGCTGTCCCTGTGGGTCTTGGGGAAAGGTGGGCACCGGCTGTTTGTTATGGAGGGTAAGACAGTAAAAGCAGAGCAGCCAAAGCACAGCACCAGATGATGAAAGGTGATTGTGGGGGCCGTTGCCCATCCTGAGGGAAGGAGGGGAGTGTGTGGCATAGCCAAGGTTAGCACCTAGGGCTGAGGCCCTGTGTGCTTCCCTCGCATCTGCTCGGCCCAGCTTGGGTCCCCAGCTCAGCAGAAACCATTCCCACCTGAAGCAGCACATTTATTACTCCAGGGTCACCATCCTGGTAAACAGAGGCTTTGTCCCCAGAAAGAAGGTGAATCCTGAAACCCGGCAGAAGGGCCAGGTAAGGAAGGACAGGCCTGTTTCCCTGGGAGGACGTCACATGGTCTCCAGTAAAGCACAACCTCACCCTTCTTTGTAGGTTGAGGGAGAAGTGGCCCTAACTGGGGTGGTGAGACTGACAGAAACCAGGAAGCCCTTCATCCCTGAGAACAGCCCAGAAAGGAACCACTGGCATTACCGTGACCTGGAGGCCATGGCCAGGACCACAGGCGCACACCCCATTTTCATCGATGCAGATTTCAGTATGTTGTGGTCTGCCTGGGAAAGCATAGCAGGTGCTGTGGAAATAACCTCACCTCCTGGCTGAGGCTTCCCAGTTAATGCGGCCGCGGCCCTACCATTTCAGGGCCTTAACCAGAGAAGGCTGGGACTGATGGATTCTAGGCAAGAGCCTTAAGTGCCACAGGGAGGACCGAAGCCTACTACTGTCTTTACAGAGAGCACCATCCCTGGAGGACCCATTGGAGGGCAAACCAGAGTCACCCTGCGGAACGAGCACATGCAGTACATCATCACCTGGTCAGTTTCCACAGCCCCAACTCCCCTGGCCCTGGTGTGCAGCCTCACAGCTACCCGTCTTCTCCCCAGGTACGGGCTGTGCGCAGCCACGTCATACCTATGGTGTAAGAAGTTCCTACGCCGGATGCCTGGTGCGTGACAGGGTCCACACAGCCCTGCCCCTATCTGAAGAGCCCACTTAGTGTAAATAAAAACTCCTGAGGTTGTTTGTCACACTTTCATGTAAGCATCTGACTCAACTTGGACCAAAAACCCACCACTGCCACAGACAACTTTGCACTGGATTAAGGACGATTTATTATCTTTATGTACAGAAAACTCAAGAATACACTTAGCCCAGCTTAGTGGCAAGTTCCTTAGCCTTCGCCTTTTCCAGCTTGGCGATGCGAGCTACAGATTTGGGACCCAGCACGTTGCCTCCCCAGTGACGGCGGATCTGAAATGAAAAGAGCAGTCAGTGTGAGCTGCCATCTGCTTTCAAAGTACATGCACAATGCTGGGGATTCAACTCAAGCGATACCACACTTTGGCCCTGGGAACACAAGGGCCAAAGTTTGATTCCTGGTACCACAAAACAAATCGTAACCACATTACAAAACACATACATGCACAGGGCTGGGTGTCTCACTAGGACAGCACTTCTCTAGCATGTGTATCACCCAGCTTTTATCTCCAGCTTAGGGGCTTGAGGTGTGTATTCAACCCCTCTATGCTCAAGTCAGTCCTCAGAGAAAAACTACATTCACCCAGTCCCTAGCCTGTGTAGAACCACTGCTTACCTCATCATATCTGTCATTGTAGTTGGTCCTGATCGCCTCCACCAGCTTAGCCAGCGCACCTTTGTCTTCCCTAACAAGACAGGGGTAAAAGATGGGTGTTTGGCCTCATCTTAGAAAGCACAAATCACTTCCACTGTAGTTTGAAATATAAGCCTTTTCGCCTCAGATGAAAAACATGACCACATAGATTGTTCAGGTGAAGAAATTCTTGACCATCATTGGCTTTCAGATTAAAGTAGTCACTGCACAAAGACATTGTCCACCCGAGGTGAACTAAGTAACCTGGCTGCATACTTACGAGTTGACTTGTGTGAAGGCAACAGTGGTACACGTCTTCCTGTGGACTAGGCGTCCCAGCCTCGCCTTCCCCTTGATGATACAGTAAGGAACCCCCATCTTTCGACATAAAGCAGGCAGGAACACAACCAACTGGAAGAAAGGACTGCCTGGGGAATATGTTCTGACCAAAACCAGTCCTCTCCTAAGAGCGGGCTTGGTGGCAACTGCTCAGGGTTAAAAAGCTCATGTATTTGCACTTCAAGGTGTAATTCAGTGAGAGATTCACATCATTGCAAGTGCCACATAGAAGGAAGCCCTACCAGCTCATCTATAATACTCGCTCCCCAACGACTACCTCAGAAGTACAACTTTCACAGCATCTTTGATCAAAGTATCCTTTTTAAGTCTCAATCTGTCACTTAACATGATGTAAATGCTAGGTCCCTAGTAGCACTAGGGACTGAACTCAAGACCCAGAGATGATGCTTAGTCCACTAATGAGTTCCTCGCTGAATACGCTGCTTGGTAGGGCAAGGTTAGTCAAGGGTCACCAGGTGTGTGACCTAGGTCTTACCCCTAACTCCTTGCTCTCTGGCAGGGCAGCCCAAATTCCTACTGTGTGGCTCAATCACTTCTTCCAAGTCCTACATGTAAGACACTTTGTCTCAGCAACTTAGCCCTGTCCTCAAATGCAGGCGGCTGTTCCGGCAACACATGCCAGGTTCTGCATTATCAGTTCTGCCCTAAGACCCTGGTCCAGCAATCGCAGCGGCAGCTCAGAAACCCAGCAGACCTACCTCAATGGGGTCCACGTCGTGCGCAATCACAACTAGCTGAGCCTTCTTGTTCTCTACCAGAGTCGTGACAGTGTTAACACCTGAAACACAACCACTGGATGTGAGCGCTCGGGCTAATCTGGTCACAGCCCAAATGCAGTTGTGACCAGCTGTGACTTCAGGTGAAGAAATTCACACATCATCGCACCGCCTGAGCTGCCACCGACCCCTCTAAGGAGAATCCCTCACCTGCTCTGAGGACGGGTGGTCTCTTAGTGGGGACATCCCCTTTGCCAGCAGCTTTCTTCTCGGCCCGGGCCAACAGCCTCTGTTTCTTCTCTTGCTTCGTTTCCGGTCTATACTTGTGCGCGAGCTTAAGCAGCTGGGTAGCTAGGAAAGCATCCTTTTAAGTCCCAATCTGTCACTTAACATGATGTAAATGCCAGGTCCCTAGCAGTACTAGCGACTGAACCCAAGGCCCACACAAGTACACCACCAGGTTTTCTTAAAGAATCCCAGGGTCATGCACTACCTTCGCAGTTAGGCCAGTTCCAAACCACAGAAGCCCACCTGTTTGGCGGTCCAAGGCCTGGGTGAACTGATTAATTGCAGGAGGCACCTTCAGCCGCTTATACAGGATAGCCCTCTGCCGCTGCAGCCGGATGTAGCGGGGCCATTTGACAAAGCGCGTGAGGTCTCTCTTGGGCTGGATGTCCTGTCCTGAGAAGAGGTTCCGAATGTGAATGAGGCTCAAACCCTGAGTCAGAGCACACCGGGGCCACCTCGGAAGGTACTGGTGCATCAGCGATCTTGGTGGTTTGAAACGTCATCACCATCTTTCAGATAGCAAATATTCTTTCACATCATCTGCACACAGCACCTTGGCCCAGGGCCCTGCGGTCCTTTCCTCTGTAAGGTGAAGTCCAACCCGCTGCCCCCTGAAGCCCAGCGCCGAACCACTGTCTTCATGGCAAGAGCCAGGGCTGTTGTGTAGAAAGCAGACCGAATGAATGTATCGCCAGCCTGGAGAGCTACATAACCAGTAACACCTACAAAACATCCCCCCACTGGGTCTCCCCAGGCAGTTCAGGGGGGTCCTGAACTCGCTGACAGCTCCCTGCCTCAGACTGCCAAGCGCTGGGATGATAGGTGTACGCCCCAAAACCGACTCATCCTTTTCATTTAAAGAAATGGTGCGACTTTACTAAAGCATTTAAAGGCGTCCGGATTCTCTATCCCTTACTCACCAATGCCAAAGTTCTTCGGCCTTTTCTCAAACAGGGGATTCACCACTTTCTTGGTCTCCTGCTTCTTCACGACAGCAGGAGCCGGGGCCACCTTCTTCCCCTTGGCCTTCTTCCCTTTCGGCTGAGCCGGAAGCAAAGAAGAAAAATCATTAAAGCCGTTTCTCCCCCGACTGCAGGGCGCAGACGTCTCGGCCCGGCGGCCTCCCTGCTCGCCCGTCAGCGACCTTGTGGCTGGGAGGGTCTCGGCATCCTTCGGACAAGCACGGTCTTGTGCGCCACCTGCGAGCACACCTGAACCCGGGGAGCCGGCACGGAGCGCGGGTGACCTGCTCGGTGGCGCGGCGTCACGCAGCGCTGCAGCCAGGTCCCCTAGGCAGCTCTAGACCCACGGCACACAGACCACCCCATCCGCTCCCTGACGCCACGGGGCGGCATAGAGTCTCCCTGCTAAGCCCATAAAAGTATTTCCAACACCAAGCCGAAGCGGGGATCGCGCGAGCCCGCTGCCAGAGGCGGATGGCGGCGGATAGATCCAGGAGAAAAATACGGCGCCAAAGAGCTAAGACTCACCATCTTGACCCGCTGACAGAAAGAGAAAGTAAAAGGAATTGTGGGTAATATGTAAGAGGCCGTGGCTATCGCGAGAGCTAGGGCCTGCGCGGGACTTCGGATTTAAAGCGACAGGATTTCTTAAACTCTCCGTCCTTAACTGTTCTAGAGTGATTTTGCGCTCAGCCAGAGGGTGGGCCGGCGCGGAGAGGCCGTGGTGGGTCGCCCGGCCGCGCAGAAGCGTCGGTAAGCTCAGCTGCGGGCGACCCTGAGTGCCCAGGAGGACTGGTCTTCCTGTGGGGACTTGGTTCCGAGCGTGGAACGGTGGGGAGGGGAAGGAGAGGGGCTTCCGGGGTGCGGGGTGCGGGGTGCGGGGCGGGATCAGAAGGACGGAGACCAGGGGCCGGGCCAGGGCTTTGGGGCTGAGACCTCATCCTGGACAGCATGTCCGGGGCTGCCCGGGGCAGCCCCAGGCTGGGAGGGTGACCGCAGACAGGTGGGACGTCCACCCACTGGATGGGACACGTGGTTGGCCTGTCGGACGCCGGGTGCACTGGCCCTGAAAGGGGAACCGCGCACACCCGAGCCCGAGTGCCTGCTGGGGAGTGGGCCCAGCTGTGGCGGGACAGCGGGCGCCTCTGTGTGGCGAGAAAGGGCTCCACAGAGTTCTGCGTGTCCTGCCCAGGTGGTGGAGAGTGGCTGAGCCCGTCTCGCCCACGCGAAGGTCTGCCCCGCGCCGTGTCAGGCTCACGGGCCTCTGCCGCCAGCCGTCATGTCCCAGCAGAGAGCCCTGCCCCAGAGCAAGGAGACGCTGCTGCAGTCTTACAACAAGCGGCTGAAAGACGACATCAAGTCCATCATGGACAACTTCACTGAGATCATCAAGACGGCCAAGGTGGGGGAGCGCGGCTCGGACCTCGCCGGCCAGCCGAGAGAGCCAGAGCCAGGGAGCGCCGGCACCCACATCACTGGGGCTGGGACGAGGACAGGGGACAGAATGAGTGGCCCACTCATGGGTGCTGCTGCAAGTAAGAGTGAACAGCAGAGAAACGGGGAGGCTTCCCCACACAGGCAGAGCAGCCGGCGTCTCGGCTGCAGCCAAGCTGACCCCCTGCTACACCAGACTGGGCTGGTCTTTTCATTTTTTTTTTTTTCTTTGAGACAGGGTCCTGCTTTGTAGTTCAGGCTGGCCCTGAGCTCACTATGTAGCCCAGGCAAGCCTCAAACTCAGCGATACTCCTGTCTCTGCCTCTGCCTCCCAAGTGCTGGGATGACAGGCTTGAGTCACCACGCCCACCACTGTGGCATGTGGTACTGATGGCTGGTGAGCATGAGCCACCACACCTGGTTTTGTATGTGGTTACCGGGGATCGAACTCAGGACCTTGTACTTGCTAGACGGGCGCCAAAACCACTGAGCTAAATTCCCAGCCCAGGGCTGGTCATTTTGACTGCTGCACCCAGGCCAGTTGGGTTGACCTGTGATCATAACAGCGGAAGCTGATGTTTACTTACCCTGGTCAGCCGAATCTTGAGGGCAGTCTGTGTTGTTCTGCTTAACCCCCCCAGAACTTTGAGGCAAGGTCATTGTCCTCTCCACAGTCAGACCGGGAAGCTAAGATCCAGAAGACTCAATAACTTGGCCAAGGTCACTCAGCTAACTGACAGAGCTAGGATTTGACTCCTGGCTCTTAACCGCTGAGTCTACGAGCCGTCCGTTCCCTCATGAGGCACTGGTGGAAGCTCTCTTCGGGCGGGCTCCCTTTGAGCCAGATGTGCTGGGCTGTTCTCCTGGCTTCTCTTTGTATCTGAGGCACCATGAGACTCTAGCTGCCCCATCTGTGAGCCTGGCACGGCTGGCCAAGCTTGAGTGATGGTCCAGTGGTGCTTAGGACAGAGCCTAAGCACCTTGGCCGTGCTTAGGAAGTGCTGCGCTGTTGTTGGATGCAATGGTCCACACCCTGAATCCCAGCCCCTGGCAGGCTGCGGAAGGAGGATCCCTGTGAGATCAAGGCCAACCTGGGCTACATAGTGAGCTCAAGGCCAGCCTGAACTTTGTAGCAAGGCCCAGTCTCAGAAAACTAGAGCAAGGCCGGGCGTGGTGGCGCACGCTTGTAATCCCAGCACTGGGGAGGCAGAGGCAGGAAGACTGCCATGAGTTGGAGGCCATCCTGAGCTGTATAGTGAATTCAGGGCCAGTTGGAACTACAAAGCAAAACCCTGTCTCAAAAAAGGGGAGGGCCGGGCGTGGTGGCTCACGCCTGTCATCCCAGCACTCAGGAGGCAGAGACAGGAGGATTGCTGAGTTCGAGGCTTGCCTGGGCTCCATAGTGAGCTCAGGGCCAGCCTGAACTACAAAGCGAGACCCTGTCTCAAAAAAAAAAAAAAAAAAAAGTGAGAAAAAAGGAGGGGAGAATTTAGTTCAGTGGTTCTGGCATCTGCCTGGCAAGCGCAAGTTCCCAAGTTTGATCCCTGGTACCCTATATTACAATGCTGGGTGTGGTGATTCCTATAATCCCAGCACTCAGGAGGAAGAGGCAGGAGGATTGCCTCGCGTTCAAGGTTTCTCTGGGCTACATAATGAGCTCAGGGCCAGCCTGAACTACAAAGTAAGACCCTTTCTAAAAAAAAAAAAAGGCTTTTTTTTTTTTTTTTTTTTGCTTTTTGGAGACAGGGTCTTGCTTTGTAGTTCAGGCTGGGCCTGAGCTCACTATGGTGCCCAGACAAGCCACCGCGAACTCAGCCATCCTCCTGTCTCTGCCTCCCGAGTGCTGGGATTACAGGTGTGAGCCACCACGCCCAGCATTATATGTGGTAACCAGGGATCGAACTCAGGTCCTTACGCTTGCGAGGCAGGCGCCGGAACCACTGAGCTAACCCTCCGGCCCAAAAAAAAAAAGGCATTTTTTTAATCCTGTTATTCAACAATTTACCTAGTGCTTGAGACAGCACACTGGTCCCAGCCAAACAGGGTTCACACCCCAAAAAAGGATTTGGCCTGACTCCTTAAGATCCTGTACCTCGTGCACCCATCAGTGCAGGCAGCTGTTCCTCAGTCCTGATGAAAGTGCCAGTGTCAGAACAGGAGAAGGGGTCAGCATTGCCAGTGGTCTGGCGAGTGGCACACTGGGGCTGCAGGAGGCAGGTAGGCTGGGGGAGGCAGTGTGGGCACACCAGCGGCTGGCTGGTCCCCGAGTGCCAGGCTGGGCCAGCAGCAGGACTTCAGGACAGATGAGCTGGGCTGATGTGGCCTCTCTTGCTTGCCCTCAGATCGAGGATGAGACGCAGGTGTCACGGGCCACTCAGGGGGAACAGGACAATTACGAGATGCACGTGCGAGCTGCCAACATTGTGAGTGCCAGGGCGGAGGGTGTGGCCGGGCTCCAGGAGGGTGCCCACTGCAGCTTGGTTGCAGCCTGCAGAGCTGCTTTGGTTTCAGCCCCTGGCGGGTTCCGAGAGCAAAACAGGGGCAAGTCAGGGCTCAGATACTGTCTTCCGAGGGGGCACTGGCCCACCCAGTCCTCCGTTCCGGGGTGGGGGCCCTGCCCGCTGAGCTGAAGGTTCCCTGGTCGCCGTGAGTGCTGTGATCCCTCCTGATGGCAGAGGAAAGCCCAGCACGCTGAGCCCCGGGCTGTGTGCACACGGGAAGGCCCCCGAAGCTCAGGCGCTCGCTGCCTCTGAGACGAGCGAGCAGAGGTGGAGCAGGATGGGGCTGGTGGGGCTCTGAGCGCACTGGGCAGGTGAGTGTGTGCACAGCCCGTCCATCCGCGGACCTCAGGCCGTGGGCTGGGAGCCAGAGCCGCACCAGGCTGCCCCTCCCGCCCAGGCGGTGCCGGAACCTGGCTCCGAGGCTCAGGTTCCACTGCTTCACTTCATCTTCACAGATGGCACCGTGCTGGCTCAGGTCTGCATCCCCCTTTGCAGAAAGGAAGCCAGGGTACCCAGGGAGGCCACTGCTGTGCCCTCACCCTGTGCCAACCTGGCTCTGGTGGTTATAGGTCCGAGCCGGCGAGTCCCTGATGAAGCTGGTGTCTGACCTCAAGCAGTTCCTGATCCTCAACGACTTCCCATCAGTGAATGAGGCCATTGACCAGCGCAACCAGCAGCTGCGGGCTCTGCAGGAGGAGTGCGACCGCAAGCTCATTACCCTGCGGGACGAGGTCTCCATAGACCTGTATGAGCTGGAGGAGGAGTATTATTCGTCCAGGTACAAATAGGGCGGACCAGCAGGCGGGGTGGCCTGCCGGCCTGGAGGCCCTGGTTTCCCCTGGCAGCGTCTGACGGACAGACAGCTCACGGCTGCCTGCGGGGCCCGCCTTTCTCTCGGTGCTGAGCGATGGAAATCTCAGGACGTCCGGGTCAGGGAGGCCGAGGCTGGAGAAAGCTGTCCTCCGGGCCTTGCTGCGCTTGGCTCTTGAACCATATGTAGACACTTCAGCTGAGGCTAAAGGCCAGGCCCACACCCATGTCCAGGATGTCACTGCCGGCCGGAGGCAGTTCCATGTGGATCTCACCAAACCCCAGTGTGGGGCCAGCGCAGCCCCCGGAGGGAGGAGGGAGGCGAAGGGGAAATGGCATGGGCCCAAGCCTGGGGCCCTCAGCTGTCTGGCTTCCGCTCACACTGGCCACTCACGGAGCTGGGGCCTCCTGCGTGCTGGCCCCAAGGGACGGCGGTGGGCAGGAGCTCCCACCTTGGCCCTCGTGGGGCTCATTGGAATCCTGAGGTCTGACACGTCCTGAGCTGGGAATCCTGGAAAGTGCAAAGTGGTGTTGACATCTGGGGACCGGAGGTCTTATCCTGCTGCCCCAGTGACTTAGGGGGCGCAGTCGTAAAGCTCAGGCCCCCTGTGCCTTGCAGACAGACATCCTCGCTTCCGGCCCCTTCGTCTGCAGCCAGTGCAGACCAGTCGGGCGCAGGGGCCTTGCCCAGCCGGAGCAGCACTAGAGTTCCTGGGGAGTTCTGGGGCTGGATTCGCCCCGAGCTGCCTAGCGAGGCAGAGGGGATCCTGGGTGCCTCCGGCCCTCCAGGACGAAGCCCTTCACATACTTGTGTTACTGCCTATGAGGCAGCTGCTGCCCGGGGCCCATGGAGCAATAACTGCCTGGCCTTGAGTTTGGCCCAAGGGCACACAGCAAAGCTGGGATGGATCCTGGGACTGTGAGTGCCAGGCTCCTGAAGTCCCTGGTTTGCCCCCAGGCCAGCCTGCGTCCTTCCCACAGGTGTCCCGCCCACTGTCCCTCCTTCCCGCAGCCCTGTGGTGAAGCAGCTGCCTGTCCATCTGGTCCGCCTCAAGTGCCCGGCTCCATAGTGCCTGAGCCATTGGTCTCCAGTGCCCTCCTGCCTGTGCCACGCACACGCCAGTGTTCACCTTCTCTGCCTTCTCTCCGCTGCCCGCTCTCTCTGGCTCTGCCTCTGCCTCGTTCTTCTGTGGGTGCCGCCCTATATCTTGGATGCTTCTCAGGCTGGTGTGAGGAAGTCCAGGGGCAGCCAAGTGCACATTACCTGTGGGGCGTCTCATAGCTACTGCTGTGACCGACAGCCAGGCCCTGCCTTAAGTCACCCTGCGTGTGGGGAGACTGAGCGGAGCAGGAGTGCAGGAACACGCCAGGGCCACGTTCCGTGGCACCTTCAGGTCGGGTGCTGGGCAGCATCTCTGCAGTCAGCATCTGCCTCCAAAGCCTGGGCACCTGCTGGCCGTGGAGATGGAGACCCCACAGAGGCTAGGAGAGACCCACCTGGAAGTCGGGCCAGAAGGCCATAGGTCAGCAGGTAGAGGGCCCGGTGAGGTGGCACAGCCTGTAGGTGGTTTTCTCCCAGGCAGCTGCCGTGACGCCCTCCGCCGGCCAGGCCTACCGAGTGGAAGAGGGGATGGCAGCTTGGGGCGGCGGTCATGTTTTCTTAACTCTGCTTCTATCTTGCTTCTCCCCTCCCCGGCTTTCCTCTCTGCCTGCTCCTGTCTCCCTGGGGTTTCTGGTGGTGGAAAAGCTCAAGTCTTTGCGAAGCTAATGACTTGCCTCTGTGCGAAGCCTACTGGAGGCTGGACCTGGACACAGACTCCGCTGATGGCCTCTCAGCCCCTCTGCTGGTGTCCCCGGAGCCTGGCACTGGCCCTTTGCAGGGAGCAGCCCCATCTCACTCCCATTCTGGTGGCTCCGGCCCCACAGAGCATACCTGAGATTCGTACCACACGATTCCCTCCCTGTGCCCCTGGTTCATCAGAAACAAAGTCCAGCTTCCCCCTCTGGACACTCCCTGCAGCCTCATTTCTTAAGAGACCGGGGACCCAGGACCCACATGCTTCCTTGGGAGGTGGGCCTGGCTGGGCTCTGCCTCCCTGGACCAGTTGGGAGAGCTGTTTCAGCCACCACCACGGGGGCCTGTCGCCATCTCCAGCTGCTGCCTTCCCAGCCAGCCAGTGGGAAGTTGTTGTGGCCCGACTGGGCAAGGAGGGTGCCTGATGCCAAGGGGTACCTCACTGAGTTTAAAACTAGGGCTGCCCTAAGTGCACAGCGGGGCCAAGCTCAGTCTCCTGTCCTTGGGCCCTGGTGCCTATGCAGAGCCCTCCTACTGCCTTATGCCCTGGCACACATCTGTGCCGTGGGCTGGATGCCCTGGTAAGCCCACGTGGGGGCTTCTCTCCATATCCTGCCACCATGTCCGCTGTCACTTTTGTAATGAGATGGAGTAAAAACACTGCTGTTCTTGCACACTGCCTCCTCGATTTCATCCCTGGTCAGGCAGGACCACCCTTGGCTGCCCAACCATATCTGAGCATCAGCTGTTCACCGCCTGGGTAGCCCTGAGATCCTGACTGGGTCCCGACACCCAGCAGGTCCTCCACATTTGGTGAGTGCGTGAAAACACTGCTGCCGTTACTGCATGCTCCGTGGCTCCAGCACCTCTGCCTCTGGTGTCATCGCATCTTTGCTGTCTCCCCTGTGCTGTTAAGCCTGCTTTTCACAGGGGAGCAGATGTGGGTTTGGAAAAGGTGTGCCCATGCCACAGGGCTGGGAAGTGAAGTGGCAGAAGCAGGTTTTGAACCTGGAGAACTCAGACCTAGGACTGCACCAGGCTCACTGTACCATGCAGAAGCCACAATGCTGGGACGGGGTGGGGGTGTTCCACCAGGAGAGATGGGGTTCAGCTTTTTCCTGACTGCCATCCACATACCCTATCTTCCTCCCAAAAGGGAAGAGGGAGACCGCTGTTCCCAGTGCTGGCAGCCTAGGTAACACAGGCTGTCACCAGGGGCCCAAGCTCTCCACAGCCCAGCAGAAGGCAGCAGGCAGGAGGATCTCAGGGCCTGGCCCTGGAACGTAGATAATACGGAGGGACAGTCTTCCACTGGTTAGGCATAGGGTGGTCTCTTACATTTTAATTTTGGGATAGGCCCACACTGAACCACCCAGGAAGAAAATGCGCTTCCAAGCAGATGGACCCACAGGGCTTTCAAAGAACTTAAATAAAATCTTTGCATCACAGCTTTTTTTATTTTCTACTTGGCCGATACCATTGAATAGTGAAGTTTCTCCCTGTAAGTAGCCAGGGAGATGGGCACAGATGGTGCCCTTGGCAGGACTCCAGGAGAGAGACCCACTTAACAGGTTCTGTGGGGCCTGGGAAGACAATGGCTTGTCTGACTCTCGCTGAGCCAGGTGCATTCAGGTCACCAGTGTTGAACCCTGGTCAGTCCTGTCTATAATTCCGCCTTCTGATCCCGAACGCTTCAAGGATGCAAAAACCCAAGGAAAAATTAGTATGTGTGTATTACCAACAGTCATTTGGGTCTTTTGGGGGTCTTGGCTCTTTGCACTTTTGCGTATATAAAAAAGTTGAACTTCACCTTCAAGCTACTCATCCTCTTGCCTGAGAGTGTTCTTCGCGGCCCCAGACCATCCTCTCTGCCAAAATAAGTGTTGGTTTTGCGTCACCCGAGATCCGTACCACACGGTTCCCCGTCTTTTTACAGCTGTTCTTATTCTGCACCCCTTCTGGTTGGTACGTCTGCCCCAGTCGCACTGGATCCGGCTGGCGGTGAGATGGGGCGCGCAGGATGTTGGACGTGGCTGTGGGGCCGAAGTGAGGAAGGAGCCCGTGTGGGCAGCGGATTGCCGCGTCGCGGGCGGCACAGAGGGTCTGCAGCGCGCGGGTGACTCGGCCAACCCCGCCACGACCAGGACGGCGCGGGCAACAGTTGCGTCTTCTTCGTCCCGAACGCATCCCACTCCCAGAGCGTGGCACAGGGTTTGGTAGGGCGAGGCCGAGGGTGGCGCCCCCAGCACCGAAAGCCGGACGGGAGAGGGCAACCACGGAGCGGTCCCGCAGGCTTCGCCCAGCAGCGTGCTCTCTACCCGCAGCGCCGGGCCGGGCCGGGCCGGGCCGGCTAGTCGAGCGCCGGGTTGGTAGGGACATCGGCGCTCTACTGGCTGCGCCTGCGCACGCGCGGCGGTTTCCGTTTCCGGCGAGTCGCGCGGCCTGGGAGCCGAGCGTGGGGCCGGAGTGCGGGACGGGCCCCGCGCGTCCTTCCGTCAGGCCGGTCGTAGCTATGGCCTCCCTGCTCGCCAAGGACATCTACCTGCAGGACCTGGCCAGGAAGATCTGCGTCCAGCCGAGCCGCGAGCCGCGGAGGCGCGAGAGGGGTAACGCGGGGCCGAGCAGGTCGGGGCCGGGTGGCCGTCGTCCCCTCGCTCCGGTGGCCCGAGCGGCCCGAACGGGACGAGTCGACGCTTTGCCAGGAGAAACTGCGCGTCCGACACCTGCACCGCTGCCCTGTCCTGGGTGGCCATCAGGCCGCCTGCGCTGGGAGGAGGCTCGGCTGGACCTGGCGAGGGGGCGGCGCCGCGACCCTGTCGGCGCGGGCGGCCCGGGGAGGAGGAGAGCCTTTCCTCCGAGCCCTGCGGGAGCGGGGGGAGGGGGGTGCCGGCCTAGGGCTCAGGGCTCCCGGAGGGAACGCGGGCGCGGGGAGGAGGCCGCAGGGTTAGCAGGGAACCCGCAGGCACACTACAGGGTCTCCTTTGTTTTGTGAAAGGAAAATGCTCGTATAGGAAATTTAAAACTTGAGGGAGTTTGTTCCCTTTAGTTACAACTTAGAATTGGCTTCCTAGATTTTATCCTGTCTCTAGAAACTATCTGGTTCACATTCTGTTCGGAAGTTTATATTGCGCGCATTTCCCCCACTCCTTAAAGCAAAGTTTGTGTTGTGGTGGGTAGTGGTTCTTTGCAGAGCGGGACCATGATTTGTGCTGCAAGTGGATAATGTCGCTCGCGTGCCCTCACAGCTAGACCTCGGAGCGCGGTTCTCGCGGCAGAGGCCCGTGAGGGTGTTCTGCGTGCTGACGTGGGGATCGAGCTCGGTTAGGCGCTCCTGGCCCCTTTCGGGCTTCTCTCCTGCATCCTTGGAAATTCAAGCCCTCCAGGACCTGCCTGCCTGCTGAGTGACTAGTGGTGGGAGCTCAGATTTCTATCATTTTGTATTTCAGCGGGGAAAACTCAAAGCTTAGAAGCTCCTGGGCCCCCAAGAAAAAAAAGAAAGAAAACACAAAAGTCTCAAGCGCAGAAGCGGAAATCTGCCGAGCACAAGGCCAAGTCCGTGGAGTTGAAGTCTCCTGTGGCTCCAGCAGCAGTTAGGGAAGAGGAGGCTTCCAGCCCCACTCAAGCCCTTGCAGGTGAGGAGCTGGGGTGCTCCCAGGCAAGGCCCTGCGGGGTTCCTACTGTTAAGAAAAGGCACCCTCACGATTCTAGGGCTAACACTGGACCCCCAAGAGCAAAAACCTTGCTCTGTGACTGGGTAGGAGCAGGGCCACATGGTGTCCAAGGTATTGAGGGGTAAGGTTGTGCCTCTCAGGCCCAGGGGTATAGCTTGGCTGATAGAAAATGTCTTCTTAGTCACAGTGAAGTGACTGACTTGGGAGTCCTTGCCTGTCCTAGAGAGAGGGTTGTGGCTAAAACAGTGGGTTTTCTAATTGGCCTGCAGTTCTCTGAGTGGCCACGGTGTGGGGCTAGAGAAGTAGCAGCTGAGGCTCAGTACTGGGCCCTGGGAAGGGCGGGCCCACTTCCAATCCCATCTCTGTCCCTATAGATGGCCGGGGTGTAGAGCCTGGTTCTGTCTTTGCCCTGGAGGTTCTGCGACAGCGGCTACATGAGAAGATCCAGCAGGCCCGGGGCCAGGTAGGTGGGTACTTTGTGGAGTGGTTTCTCACCCCCCAGCTGAGGAAACACAGGCAGGCCGGGGCGAAGCATGGGCCTGCTCCTCGGGAGGCTGCTGTTGCCAACACTATGATGGCTGTGCCCAGCGTGTGTCTGTGCCTCTAAAGATGCGTGCCCCGAGATAAGGCAGCCTGCCCCACACCGAGGGCCAGTCCCCTGGAGCCCTCTTCTGGCCTGGTCTGGTTGGCTGTAGGCTGGGAAGAGGCAACAGGAGAGCGGAACTTGGTTGTATCAGGAGCAGAATACACAGTGGTCAGGGCAGGGCTCAGATCCCAGGCGGGTTCTGAGCTGCTGGAGAAAGGACTCGGTGCTCAAGTCTGTCCTCCAGCGGGGAGCTGGCAGGCAGGGTCCTTCTGCGGGGTCACTTGCGTGTTGGGTGAGGGGACGGGCTGCTGCGGTGCGTTCCACATGTGGCCGTGTCCACATCGGGGTTGGTTCCGTCCCACCCATGCAGCACCAGGCCCCGGGTGGGGGGCTCTGCTGAGGGAACCTGGTCCCCCCTAGGGCAGCACCAAGGAGCTGTCCACAGCCACTCTGGAGAAACGGCGCCGGAGAAAGCAAGAGCGGGAACGAAAGAAGAGGAAACGGAAGGAACTGCTTGCCAAGAAAAAGGCAGCCCAGGCTCAGGAAGCGGCGGAGAAGGAGCCAGTGGCTGCGGCGCCCCCAGGGGCGGCCTGTGCGCAGACCCCAGAGCCAGCGCTGATCTTCAATAAGGTGAGTGGGCGGAGGGCCAGAAGCTGCTCCTTGCTGGCTGTACCAGATACATGGCCAGAGCGCCGGCCGCAGCTGCTGGAGGGCTGGGGCGCCAAGCCCACCCCTGACGGCCAGCCCGCGTCTCGGCCCCAGGTGGAGGTGAGTGAGGAGGAGCCAGCCAGCAAGGCCCAGCGCAGGAAGGAGAAGCGGCAGCGGGTGAAGGGGAACCTGACGCCGCTGACCGGCAGGAACTACCGGCAGCTGCTCGAACGCCTGCAGGCGCGGCACAGCCGGCTGGAGGAGCTGCGTGCGCAGGATGCGGCCAAGGCCCAGGAGCTGGAGGCCAAGATGCGCTGGACCAACCTGCTCTACAAGGCGGAGGGCGTGCGCATCCGTGATGACGCGCGCCTGCTGGAGGACGCGCTGAGGCGCAAGGAGAGGCGGCGGGCGCAGCGGCAGCGCCGGTGGGAGAAGCGCTCGGCCCAGCTGGTGGGAAAGATGCAGCAGCGGCAGGACAGGCGGCGCCAGAACCTGCGCAAGAAGAAGGCAGCACGGGCAGAGCGGCGCCTGCAGAAGGCCCGCAGGAAGGGCCGGGTGCTGCCGCAGGACCTGGAGCGGGCGGGCCTGGCCTGAGCCCTGGGCCTCCCCCTCCCGCCCGGTGAAGGACCTTGGGGCATCCCAAGTCCCCCGACTTCAGGGGCCCATGAGGGGCGCGGGCCAAGTGTCCCAGAGCTGCCCGGTGGCCAGGGTTCTGTGCCCACAAGGGTGCTGCCTTACCCACATCTTGGGCCCATGGGGAGGCCCACCCAGAGCCACCAGCAGCCTGAGGGAGGCAGGAGCTGGGTGAGTGGGAGCGGCCACCTGCTGTGGGGTCAGGAAGACAGGCCGCAGCTGGCTGCCAGGGCGATGGGCGGCACCAAGCCGTGTTGACATCTGCTGGAGTTGGGTCGGCAGTGGCCCGGTGGTACCGGCAGCACGAGTTGGGAGGTGGTCCGGAAGTGGAGCCTGGGGCGTTTCTCTGTCTGGAGGTAGAAAGTAAAACCAGCTGAGCCTCCATTGGGAAGGGACCCTGCAGGTGACGAGAAACGGACGCCCACAGGCTTCCTGTGCATCTGCGTCCCACGGGCCTGGCTGTGCCGCTCTGCAGGGTCTCACTTAGCAAGAGACAGCAGAGCACCAGAGCCAGCAGCAGCGAGTCCTGGGATTGGGTCCTGGGGTGACTCAGCAGGGCACCCCTGGGTCCTGCTTGAGAAATGCTGCCCTCCTGCAAGGGTGTGGACACTTGGCGGCCTTGGCCATGCCCACTGGCCTGTCCCAGGCAGCTCTCCTGTCCAGGTGCTTAAGCACTGGGCAGCCCTGGTTGGTGTGGGCCATCCCCCAGCACAGGCAGGACCTCAGTAAACAGCTGCGCTGCTGATTCAGTCTCCGAGTCTGTTATGTAAGGTGGGAGGGAAACCCAGCTCCTGAGCAGGCTGGAAACACCACCGCTCCGCACTTCTAGTATCGGAAGAAACCTGGTCCTTTCTGTGGAAGGGAGTCACACTGGTGCTGTAGCCCCTGTGATTGCCTGTGGCATGGGAGGCGCTGAGGGGAAACCTGGGATATGGACCCCATAAAGTCACTGCAGTGAGTGTTGCCAGGAAACCCTCATTTCACCCAAGCTGGGGGGGAAGTTTTAAAAGAGAAAAATAAATGAAATGGGGCCAGATATTAAGCTCAGTTGTTCCAGCACCTGCCTAGCAAGCAGAAGGTCCCTGGCTCAGTCCCCAGTAACCACATCCAACAGTATCGGGTGTGGCGACTCAGGCCACCAGCAATCAGTACCACATAACCACCACAGGAGTGGTGGCTCACCCCTGTAATCCCAGCAGGCAGAAGCAGGAAGATGGCTGTGTGAGTTCAAGGCGTTCCTGGGCTACACAGTGAGCTCAGGGCCAGTCTGAACTAAAGTGAGGCCCTATCCAAAAAAAAAAAAAATTTTTGGTACAGTGAAAAAAATCACAAAATGGGCAAAACCTTGATGATCCAGTAAGATTACAACAAGTATAGTTGCTGACTAGATGAGGGTCCAATGAGAAATCAAGTCACGTAGGAAGTAGCAAGTTCATAGGGTCTTCAGTCAAGATTTTCTAGGTGAGTCATGGTCTTGACCTCCACCCTGGAGACGTCAATCGCCCTTATTCCTTTTAATGGGTGGGGCCATTTTCTCCTCTGGTAATGTTGACTTTAAGTAAAGGTCTTGTCTGTCCTTGCGGGCTCTTTGAGGGCGGCCTCCCTTCTGCACCGCCTCACTGTCCCAGCGACACGGGCCCCTCAAACATGGCTCATCCTGCTCTGTGGGGGCCTCCAGGGCCCGGTCCCTCAGAGGAGCTGGGCCTTCGTTCCGCCCTCGGCCCCACAGCGGCCCTGCCCTCTCTGGGCCCGTGTCTCTCTGCCCGTCCTCCCTGTAGGTTCCTGGCACGTGCCAGGGCTCCATCCCCCTCCAGGCCAGCGATCGACATCCCTCCTCTGGGCACCTCCCGCCGGGCCCTTCATGCCTCATTTCCCCGCTGTCTTCGGTTCTCTGTTCAGTGCCACCTGGTGCGGCTGACCCGGACCTTCCGTCTAAAACACAGACGCCCCTTGTCCCCACAGCCACTGTCCGACTTGTTCATTTGCTTTTCCTTCATAGCTCTCATGACCTTTAACAAAATTATATGTAATTAGAGGACTCAGTGCCCGTCAGGAGAGCCGCACAGCACCGGAACAGGGAGAGTTTGTCTGGTGAACAATGAGCCTCCGAAGTGTAAGGAGGACTGTTAAAAAAAAGCTTAGGTCCCGGGAGAGCTGATGCGGCGGAATAATGGGGAGGGCGGGTCCCCTCTGCAAGGCTGGCTCAACCTCCTGGGAGAAGGCGGGTGCAGCCCAGGGGGTCCTTTGCCAGGCCAGCGCTGGCATGGCCAGGGCAGGGGCAGCAGCTAGAAAGGCAGGCCAGCCAGGCAAGCAGGAAGGCTCTGTGCCTCCCACGGGCAGGTGGCCCGGGGCAGGGCTGGGCGGGGCCCTGCGATTGTTCGGAATCCACTTGTGGGGTGCCCTGAATCTATAGGAGGCCCCGGGGCCCCTGAGGTGAATGTGAGCCGGTGTCCTGGATGTTCCCCCTTGTGCCACTTTCCGGGTGCTGCAGAGTTAAGAAAGAAATGGAAGCGTCCTGGAACAGAAGACCCTGTGTCAAGATTTAAAAATTTAAAAAGGGCTGAGATCCAGAGGCCCTGGGCCCCACCTCAGGGTCACACGCACACGAGGACGGGACTCTGCTCGCTCCCATGGCCTCTCGCGTGCCCTTCAGGGCCCGGCCTTCACCCCCAGCTGTCACCCTGGCAACCACTGACCTGTAGCTTATTTCAAGACTGTTAGACGGAGTCACAGAATCTAAAACCGCGGCATCCACCCGTCAAGCCCGGCGCGTGCGGTGGCGGCGTGTGTGGAAGTTACTCCGTGCTCGCGCCCGGCGGCCCCACGGTGTGAACGGGCCCCGTGTGTCCGACCGCGCGCCTGCTGAGCGGCCTCTGCCTCTCCAGGGCGCCGCTGTCGCAGCCGCAGACACACTGCAGACTCTCTGATGCTCCAGAGTCAGGAGTGAAGTTGGGGTCCGCAGGGGGGCAGGAAGGGGCGCCGCTCTGGAAGGCTGGAGAAAGCTGCTGGGAGCGGGGAGGGCCCGGGAGCGGGGCGCCGCGTGGGCTGTTTGCCCAGAATCTTCCATGGCTGCGCAGAGCACGGGTCTTGCCGGTGTCCAGGGGTCACCGTCACGGGTGGTCTGTGCTTCAAAAGGACCCACCGGGACTCGGGCTCTAAACCAGGTGCCCAGTGTGCGGACTTGGAAGGAAAGCCAGTTACTTTGCATTTGTAAGCTCCCCAGAACTCGGCGGAGGCAGCGAGGGGCTGGTCCCGCTCCCCCTGCAGCCCACGCGGTCGGAGCCGCTGACACGGCTCTGGCTCCCGCCAGGGGCTGAGCACCGCGGCCCGTCCCAGGCCCTGTCTCCCGCTGGCTGCTGGTCTGTGTGACATCACTAACCTGCCTCTTACGCCCTTACAAATAAAGCTGCTGCGAACACGTTTGTCTCGGGGATCCCATCCTGGAGGTGAGTGTGCCAGAGCGCAGTTCTGGGCCCCCACTGTCGCGTGCTCAGCTTCTTAAACGCCTGCGGAGCCACGTCCGGAGGCCGCGGGACGCTTCATCCCCGCCGGCCCTGTCAGTGTCACGCAGTTTCCGCGCATGCTCCCTGACCTCCGTGCAGCCCTGAGCCTTTGTTTTCCCACCTGGGGAGGTGCTGGGCGACACACCCTTGGGGTTTCCATTTGCATCTCATGAATGAGTCCTGGGACTGAGTGTCTTTTCCTGTCCTCATTCCCATCAGCAGGGTTATCCTCTTTGCTGAAATGATCCTGTCGAGCTTGGCTCATTTTCTAATTCTTTTTTGCCTCCTGAGTTTTGATAG
>PVIC010025118.1:0-14682 GCA_004025085.1 Thryonomys swinderianus
GTGTGTGTGTGTGTGTGTGTGTGTGTGTGTGTGTGTAGGGGATGACAGCGGGCAGGACAGGTGTCTCCGAAGAAGGAATCAATGCTGTGTAACAGACGCTGGAGCAGTGGCCCTAAAACAAGGGATGCATTTTTCTTTTCTCATTCACAAAGCTTGTAGTATAAGTAAAATCCTTGGTTTGTTTAAATGTCTTATCTTCGGCTCTTTCTCCCCAGAAAGTTGCTCTCTTACTTGAGCTGATCAGAACTAAGTCATTATCGGTCATCACTGGTTCATTTGTCAGAATGTGGCATTCACTGGCCAACTTTAAAACCTCGCGGGGCTGGCGGGGTAGCACCTGCGAAGCCCAGGCCAGCACCACACCACAACAGCAAAACACACACACACGCAAATGTTGGACTAATTTCATTTCCTTTTTACCTTTCATTTCCTTTTAGTAGTTTTGCATGTGAAATTCATGCCATATGTATTTTCAGCTCTCATATCGTATCCTTCTCATACCCACGCATCCACTTGGAGTCTGCAGAGCAGCCAGGACTGATTTGCATCCTACGTCTTGCAGGGAAACCCCGCATCTCTGGTGGGGCCTCCTGGACGGTGACCGGAAGCAGCCTCTCCATAGCTGCTGTGCCATCAGGGTCTGTGAGGACTTGGCCTGTGATCCTTCCTCTACGTGCACCCTTTACTCTTTTTCTTTGTTTCCTTTTCTGTTCTTTCTCCAGGTGTCCACGTGATTGTTCCTAATTTTTCATAATTATCTGTTCACCTCCCCTTCAGTGCCCCCGGCCCTCCAGGGCTGCTGGTCTGACTTGGTTAGTCCTGTATGACTGGACCGGGAGGTCCTTGCTCCCCAGTGCATCACTGAGGATCTCAGGTAGACATGTCCCTTTCCACTGGCCGTCTGGGTGTCCTGAATGCTCAAATCTCTCTTTGGGTCACAGATAAGGGAAACTTTCTGAGCGACCTTAAACAGAGCAGGAGGTAGTGTGGGAGGGCAGAGGTTTGAAGATGACTGGAAGGGAAGGTTCGCCTTAGAGGAGAGGAGATGATCTTGGCTAAGCCTGGTTTTCTGACTGGCAGACTGAACTGGTCCCTGGGTGCTGCTCTCACAGCTACAGGGTGGGATCTGGGAATCAAGGACCCCTGGAGCTGCTGACCTCAGGAACACACTGTCTGGCCTGTGTTCTGGGGTCAGCGGAGCTACTCCAGAATACCTCTACCCTCCAGGAAGCTAGTGCCTGAGTATTGCTACAACAACAGCAAAGACAAGCTAGCAAACATCCTCCTTGGATACCTCTTCCCTCTGTCTCTGCTTAGCCTCCACCTCCCTCTTCTCAATTCATCATCAGAACTGTAGCCACGAGAGACTGGGAAATGTTTATGAGCTTACAGCCCCAGAGGTAGTTGCATGTGGAATGGAAGGAGATAGAAATTAATGTTGAGTGACAAGCCATCATGTCTACCACGTATCTAAACTACAGTTCATCGGAGGCTTTGCTAGAGTATTTAATTCAAAGCAGGTTGAGATAGACTTTGGATGATGTGTTGTAAAAATAAAGGAGCTAGCTGCTAACCAATTACCCTTTCACACAGATGGATATTATAGGTTCACAGTTGAAAATGCCAGAAAACACATTAAGCAAATAAATAAAAGTTGCCAGGCGCGCATTCTCTGCATGTCTGAATGTAAAAATATTCCTTGGTTTTGGGTTAGTAATCAAAGTAAAATAGGAAGGTTATTTTTAAAATACTTCTCCCAGCCAATGCCTCAGATACTTTACCTATTTCATGAGCCACAGTACAAAGAAAGAAGATATTCCTGCCAGAAATTGGATGAATTATCTGTATATTTGGGGTTTTGTTGAATCCTTTCTCTGTGTCTTTTATAGTGCTCTTTGTAAAGATTGGAAACATGAATTTGTGCTTATTGGAGATCAAAGTAGAACAGGCTTGATTTACTTCCATCATTTATTTTATACTGTTTCTTGTCCGATCCCTTTTTTACAAATGACAAATAGAGATAGAAGTCTCTTCTGTTTCTAAGTTGTAAATCATCAGAAATTGCATTAGTACCTCTAGAAATCATCCTGATGATTGAATAAAATCATCCTGTATTTCCCTCTGATCAAGTTAGAAAACAAGAGAAAAATAGCTTAAGGGAATGGAGTAATAAATTTATCAGTCCACTGTATGCATTTTCTTAAAATTCACTTTCACATCCCCCAGGGAGCCATTCATACACATAGTATCTGGTAAATGAAGAAAGCATTGAAATGAAGAATTGCAAACGTTGCTGCAGGATCACCATATTCTTTTGGAGCCTATGATGACACCAGTAAGTTACCCACTGTAAGTGTTCCTGTTCTGTAAACGTAGCTTCATCTTTACTGTTCCAGACCCCCAACAAATTATTTTCCCTAAACATGGGGTAACTGTTTAAATCTAATATAATTATTTTATTACGTGTGTGTGTGTGTGATAGAGAGAGAGAGAGAGAGTGAGAGTATTCACCTTTCTATGTTATAGTAATATAAGAATGACCTCTCTGGTTTTAACTTCTCTTCCTTACCCCAGTTTTTCTCATTCATTCATAGTTGAGTAAACATTAGAGATCAAACCCTGGATTTCTCTCCCTGTGGATTATAGAGGTGATTAATTGTTTTTAATTCTCCAGAAATGTGAAACTTAATTGAAAATGGAGTTTTCTAAGTCTCTAAAGGAGAAGAACATATCCTCTTAGATCACATATGTATTAAATGGACGAGGACAGTGAGTAGAAAGAGCATGTATGAGTTTTTTTTAATTGAATTCTTTACTGGTACAATTTATAAACATCTCAAAATCACATGTAACATTGGGAAATTTGTACCAGTATATGCCACAAGTTAATTCTCATTTTTACCCATATCCCTACCCACTCCCCCCTCCCCCCCTTTATACATGCTCTTTTATTTTCTTTCTGTATCATATTTATTCCTTCCCCTCATCACATTCCCACACCAAGTTTCCTATTGAAATATCGCATGTATGAGTATTTATAGACTCTAAAAAGCATACGCTAAGAACCTAGAAAAATGAATATCAGCATCACTGAATTCTTTGTTTATTCACTGATTCAAGAAGTAGGTATTAGGAAGCTATTTTTCTTCATGACTGGTGCTAGGTGCTAAAGATAGGAGACTCTACCCTGGAGAGGCCAACGGTCTATAGGGCTGATAGCAGTAACGGGTTATTGTAGTATTATAGTTGGTCCTGTCATGCATACAGAGAACTGTGGCTTCCTCAAAATGTGTTGTATTCTCTCCTGGGGAGGTGAAAGATGGAATGAAGTAAAATAAACATCTTTGCAACTTCAAAGAATATTTGCTGAGATTTTTACCAATGATAAAAAGGTAGCTGAGAGAAAAAAAGAACAGCTGTCTCCATGTCTTTCTGCTTCTTTTAACGCACAGAAATTAAAAGTGAGCTTATTGACAGATGACTTTAGTGTTCAAAGAAATAATATGTGTGTAAGAATAAGAGGATGGCTTTTGGTGCTATAATGTATGTTCACAAAGTAATCAGAAATCAGTAAAAAGTTTTCAAGCCTTGTAACATTTCAGCAGACATCAGATTTCTAATTAAAGAAATTCAAGCATATGCAGATACTGTCAGAGTAAGATATTTGCAAAGATGGCAGTGCAGTGATTTATGCCATTATAAAGTGGATCTAAAGTGACCATGTGACTCATTTCTTAAGCCAAGACACTTCTAAGAGTGAGTGGAGGGAACATTACTACTAATGGTCCTGGGAAGAGAAGTGGGCATAAGTGAAGAATGTGTCAGCAAAACTCGAGTGACTAGAATTTGTCGTCACTCGAGTCTAAGGTTCCAGTTGTGTGTGGCATGGTTGCTGTTACGGCTTGGACTGGATGTTCCCTCACAGCTTCCTGCTCTCATAGGTGGGGCTTTCAGAGCTGGCTAGATCTAGAGTGTGTGACACTGGTTTAAGTGGGTGGTAGGGACCATTAATCCCCTGATTGGAATTACCATAATTTTAGATGTGGCTAGTGGAAACTCCACCCCGGGTATGAGTGGCACCAATCAATAGGCCAATAGCCTGGATAGGATATAAAAAGAGACGGGAAAGCCATGCTTGCTGCTGCCACTTGCTGTCCACTGTCTTCTGCCTGCCACATCATGGACTGCTTCTCCTCTGTGATGCCCCTCTCTCATGCTATCCTTCCTTGGAGCAAGCTAACTATGGGCTAAAACTCCTACAAACTAGAAACTGACATAATCTTTCCTTGTTTAGCTTCATGCATTTTGTCTTGGCAACAAGGAAGGAATTAAGATAATTTTATTATCTCAATATTGGTTTTAAACAATGTCCTAAAATATGCAGAGCATTAACCTCAATATTGTTTTTTTTTTTTTAATTCTTTTTACTTTTTGAGACAAGGGCTCACTTTGTAGTTCAGGCTGGCCCTGAGCTCACTATGGTGCCCAGGCAAGCCGCCATGAACTCAGCAATCCTCCTGTCTCTGCCTCCCAAGTGCTGGGATTATAGGCGTGAGCCACCACGTCCGGCATTAATATTGGTTTTTTTTTCTAAAAATGTGATAAAACATACAGGCAATAAAATATCTAATATTAATCACTTTAAGGCAGTGTTCAATGGCATTAAGTTTGTTCACGGTGTTGTACAACCATCGCCATCCTCCACTTTCAGAATTGTTCATCTCCTTAGAGTGAAACTCTAGACCCATTAAATAATAACTCCCTATCCCTTTGTCAGTCCCTAGCAACTCCTATTCTCCCTGATGTTTTTATGGGTTTGACTATTCCAGGGACCTTAAGTAAGTGAATTCATATAGTGTCTGTCTTTCTGTAACTACCAAATCTCGCTTAACATGTTTTCAAGATTCATCCTCATTCTAGCGTGTACCAGAATTTCTCTCCTTTTAAGGCCGAGTAATATTCTCTTGAATGTGCAGGTATGCAACATATTTGGTTGAGCCACTCCTCTATACTTCAGTACTCGTGGTGCTTCTCTCTCTAGGACGTTAGCCTATTCTGCCATGAACCGGGGTATATAAAAGTCTCTTTAAGTCACTGCTTTCAATTTTTGCAGATATGCACACACATATGTATTTAAATACAGAAATTAAACACATAATATTAAATTCAGAATTTTAAATACAGAAATTAAAACTTGAGGAGAAAGAAAGCATTATCTTCCTCTACAAGAGTTTCCCTGTCATCTTTGTTCAGCGCAATACTGCTTTGGGTTGGGGTCTAACTTTGCCTTCATAGAACTCATCAGGAAAGGCAGTTGTTGCGGGTAATCTACAGAAATCACTTGCTGCAAAAGAGCACCCAGGGTTTCACTTCTGGTATTTGGAGTTGGCATCCAAATATGAGATTCTGAAGCATGACAGTGGCCTTCAGAAGACAAAGAACAAGGCTCACAGCATGAGGGTGAACACCAGAATGTTCCGTGTGACCAAGAACATCTTTGCTATATGCGGGACCGTGAATTCCTGAGACCATGAATTTCTGAGAACGAACAGAAGCAGCTCCCAACAGCTGCGTTGGAGGCTTCAGTGAGAAGACAGGCTCCAACGGGAGGTAGCCTTGCCAAGTAAAGAGAAAAATACTCTACTCTGGCTGTGGAAATAGGTATCAGAATGCCAGTGTCATGAACATTGGTCCTCTGATCTCAGTGTAATTAGTCCCTGTACAGAAGTAGAGGGATTGACACACAAACTTTGCTTGTGAGTAACTCCATTCCAGCTGGGAAGCTAGGCTCCTGGAAAGCAGTGCTGATGTGCCTGAAATAAACTGGGAATCGCTACAACTGTTTTGCATTTCTCCCCTTCCGTTACTTGCTTGGGACGGTGCTGGCACTGTGGGGTCAGCAAGAAGAAACTCATTCGTCTATACAAGCAATCTTAAAAGAAATCAATGCACTTCCAGCATTAGTAGTAATGGAACTTCAGGAAATGCATTTGCAGAAGTTATCTGACAATCGAAAATGGTAGCTGAAAGCCAGGTACTAAGGAGCTTTCAGAAAAAGTGAACCGGAGGCAAGTGTCTTGAGCTGCCCGTGGTGAAGCGTTCTCCGTGTTCTCGGCTCTCGCTGGGCCACAGCTGGGTCAGGGAAGCCTGGAAAGTTAATAGTTTATGCTTACGAGTGTTTGCAGAAGTTTTGTGCACAATTACTGACAGTTGAAAGCAACAGTTATCCTTCAGCAGGTGAGTGGATGAATAAATTCTGATATATCTGCATAGGAACACGTATTCAATGATGAAAAGAAATGATCTCTCAGTCCACAAAAAGACATGGAGAAGCCTGAAATGTGTACCGCCAAGCGAAGAAACCTGGACAGGCTGACTTGTGTGTTTTACTATATGACATTCTGGGAAGGAAACACTACAGTGCTACTAAGAGGACGAGTGGTTGATAGTGGGTGGGGTATCGGGATAGGGGATGTTTTGGTGCAGCACCGGGAATTTGCAAGGCAGGGAGGCTCTTCCGTAGGAGACTGTGACTTAGACACATGACTTAGATCTCTGTTACACAACAGTAAATCCTAATACAGACTCCAGCCTTGGATAATAACAGTGAGACCCTATTGGTTCATCGCTGTAACCGAAGTGCCACACCAAAGGAGAATTTTAATTTAGACCATTCAAAAAAATGTTTCATAAAACTTAAAAAATTCCAGTGGTACCAGAGTAGAAGATGTAGAAAGTGTTACTAATGTCAGGGCTCAAGCAATGGCGCGTCAGGTAGTAGGGAGCATAGCTCCAACTCCAGACATCAACAGTTCTGTTGCTCTGTTCTCAGCAGCTTCTCTGCACTGTAAGTGCAGAAATTTCACTCCAGCTTTTAGTGGGTGGGGAGGATGCGCTGTCAGATTGACCAGAAAAGCACTTCCTTGTCAACTAGTTTTGAATCGATTAAATGTATTGGACCACAGACTACAGAGTGCACCGACAGACAAGGCAGAAAGCTGGGCCGCCCTGAGGCTGGAAGGCCACGCGTCCTCATGGGCCTCCCGCTTCCCTTGTCAATTTTTTCCTACTGCAGGATTGGAGTCTCCACACCACTGCAGGACTGGCTTCCCCACTTTCCTCTGCAGGAAGCTTTTGGTGCCCCGCATCGTGTTGGTAAAGTGTAGATCCAGCTCTTCTTGTTTTGCTATGAGAGAGTAATGTGGTTACTACCTAAGCACAGGAAGGAGTAGGTCATTGGTGATTTCCTTACCGCGGCTCTCGAGACGCCCGGAAGTGTGCAGTGTGAGGCAAAGCCCGTGAACAGAGTGTGGAGCTACTTATTTGGAAAGACATTTTCTCAGGCAAAATAATTTATGATCTCTAGTCTGAGAATTTGTCTCCTCTGCTTGTTAAAATCTGAGCTTTTAGAAATGTGTTGGGAGTATGTGCATGGAGAAGACTTTTATTCTCATTAAGAAGATTATCCAGCCATAAAATGGATGGCTTTATGCGTGGCGTGCTATGCGAGAACAAAGGTGAATCTTGGAAACGCAGACGTCCCAGACATAGCACCACTGGTGCAGCTACCTGAAGCACATCAGCTGTGCACTACAGTTTCATGTTGTAGGTAAAGCACAGTTCAGTTCAGTTGTCAAGGTAACATACTTTAACCATATGCTTTTGGGTTCTGAGTTATCCCCACTGCTCTGTGTATTATGATTCATCCACTAAAACAGAAAATTGAGGGGCTGGAGATTTAGCTCAGTGGTTCTGGCACCTGCCTGGCAAGTGCAAGGTGCCTGGTTCAATTCCCGGTAACTACATACAACAATACTGGAAGTGGTGACTCACACCCACCAGCAATCAGTATCACATACCACAATCCCAGGCGTGGTGGCTCACGCCTATAATCCCAGCACTCGGGAGGCAGAAGCAGGAGGATTGCTGAGTTCTAGGTTTGCCTGGGCTACATAGTGAGCTCAGGACCAACGTGAATTACAAAGCAAGACCCTGTCTAAAAAAAAAAAAAAGAAGAAGAAGAAAGAAAATTGAAGATTGATTGAATAACTTTTAATAAATTCACTTCATTGGTACATTTAGGAATGCATTATGGTCACATTCCTCCTTGGGAATTTGTACCTGGTCATGATGCATCTTGATTCCCATTTTCCCCATTCCCTGCCCTCCCTTCAACTCCCTGCCCCCTATATATATAAACTGTGTTTCTGTTTGTTTCTTTCTAATATCAAATTTTTTTCTTTCCCTTCTTTGCTTTTGAACAATGAAGCAAAAACTTTTATTTATATGGGGATTTTCATTACAGGTAAATAATAATCACAACATTCATGTGGGTTATTGAACATTTTACACAACATACACTTTATGTAGGAGTGTGCAAGCAGCTCCTTCTGTTTATTGAAAGTAGAATTGAGGATGACATGGTGGGTAGGTGCACACGGATCCATTCCTTGGTCCTTAAGAAGCTCATTATATACTTTGCTACTTGGTTGATTCTTAGGTATTTCTAGATGGCATCAGCTTTGGCTCATATCCATTTGCCAATTTTTGATTCTTGTCTTTGCATGTATTATATGTGGCATTTCTCATTTGTTAACAATTTAATCAACCCTGAGAGTTTTGATGATCAAAATGGAATGTTGGGGTTTCAAAGAAAAAGAAATCACTACTGTTATATTATTTTATTTTAAAACTAACTCTCAAAAATATCATTATTACATAATTTTATGAAAATTCACATTTCAACATCATCGGAATTGGGTTGGACTTACAGTTGATGACATATCCTCAATTTTCTTGGTAGTAAATAAAATAATCTTGTGTATGACAAGCAAATGGCTTCCTAGCTTCATGAAATGTGCATCAACTTAAGAAAATTTTTATCCTGTTTAAGGCAATTCAGGTTGAATATGTTGTCTTACTTATTTTTAAATTTAGAATTAGATCTCAGTATTCCTGTTTAATTTGTATTTTACTTTTAATATAAATAATGTTGGAACACTTTGAAGATTAGAAACGGTATTTGTTGTTTTACATTTGCAAAGGAGCTGTGTATACTTGTACACAGGCTTAGGTCTGCAGTTACAAACACAGTCATAAGATGAAGTGTAAAAGCTGAAAAAAATTAAACCTCCCAAAACACACTGGTTATTCTGGGAACAGACTTAATAATTCCTGCTGCTAGAGAAGTAAAATTTGCTGCCACAGGAAAGCTTAGAATGTCAAACATTCTTATAATATACAATGGAAGCTGCCAGCAAATGAGACCACTCTTTCAACCAGCTGATTTCCCACTTCTGTGCAGCCTTCATAACGGCTGTACTTACTCAGAACTGACAGCTTCTCAGGGTGATGCAAACATTCACACCGTAGCATTGCATCTATTTTCAGGTGCTGAGTAGGTGCGAGTTACTGCACATCATGGGCCAGACGATAAGATCTCAGCTATGTCGGGGCTTGGGATAAATACGAGAAAGTAACCCAGAGAGAACGCAGCACCTGAGTGATGTCAAGGAGCCGGAGTGCTGGGGCTCAGAGGACAGTGCTCAGGAAGCCAGAGGGCACAAGTGCACTGACCTTCCCTGGAGCCCAGTCCCTGGCCAGAAACAGCCCTGTGACTAGTCACTACAGATGTCACCAAGCTCCTCTATGCAAAGCCAATCCCTTAGGTGATAGGAAAGTGTTTTTCTTTATATTTAGGTAGGATTCCGACTTTGGAATATAGGATGTTTGTTTTCTTTTTGAAATCCAAACTTGTCCATTTAACTTGCTAGACTCTGAAATCTTCGATCAGTTAAATGCTGATGGGCTGGTCAAAAATACAAGTTAAAAGTACATGTATCCCATAGTGACAGTAGATAATGGCACAGCTGGCACTTGGCCTGGGGACACTGGGAAAGTTCTGTTCTTAATTAACTCTTGCTTCAGTCTGTGCCAACAGTAAACTTCCTCAGGCCACACTGAAGTCGCAGGGATGGTGACAATTGTAACTTCCTCACCCAAAGATACTGCTTGTATTAAACTGAGGTGAAAGGAATGACATTTCTATTAGCAACTGGCCCACTCAGGTTTTCTCCACTTTTATAATTTTTATCTTTTCTCCATTAACATACTGGCATTAAATGAGTCCTCCATAATCAAAGAGGCTCTTTAAAAATGGCAAAGCCTCCCAACTTTTCAATTTTTCTTCTTCAATAATCACTTCCCTGGTAGAATTAGGATCTCTAATCCATTTGGAATTGCAGAGAAATGCTGAGTACATTTTTAGAATGTTATATTTGTATCAGGCAGGGATTGTCATTTTCCGAAGTGATAATTTGGAGAAAGCTTGACTAGTAGATTTTTTCCTTTCTTTTTTTTGAGACAGGGTCTCACTTTGTAGTTCAAGCTGGCTCTGAGCTCACTATGTAGCCCAGGCAAGCCTAGAACTCAGCAATCCTCCTGCCTCTGCCTCCCAAGTGCTAGGATTACAGGCGTGAGCCACCATGCCCGGCACTGTAGTATGTGGTATTGATTGCTGGTGGGTGTGAGTCACCATGCCCAGCATTGTATGTGGTTACTGGGATTGAACTCAGGGCCTTGGGCTTGCGAGGCAGGCGCCAGAACCACTGAGCTAAATCTCCTGCCCTTGACTAGTAGATTTTGAAGCATTATTACAGATTTAATTTTGACCTTATCATTGCACATGCTGTGATTCCTACTTTTCAAATTATGTGAGTTTGAGTATAACATATTCATGCTTCAATTTTCAAATTGTGTTAGGGAGATTTTGAATGAATTTGTCATGTAATGTAACATAATATGTAATATCCAGTATGTATTTCAGTTAAAAAAAACTAATTGAATAAATATTTCATGGAAAACAAGCCCTCATGGTAAAAAAAAAATATAATCACCCATGAAACCATTGCAAGAGAATGGGAAAAAAGCAATGGAATTATAAATATACATTATTTTAAATGTTTGGAAAAATATTTTTCAAAGATATCTTTCCCTTAGACATATTTACAAAGACTATAACTTTTATGATCAAATTTTTATAACTAAAATTCTGGTTTTAAAAATATTTTAGTATATTTTTAAATTAAATATTTCCTGTTGATTTAGCCAGTGCATGTGACTGGAGGCCTGCTGTAGGCCGCTGTGTTCAGCGCTGGGCGTATATATTCGTGAACCAACAAAACGCCTGGCTTTGTGTTGACCAGCCATGAGAGGCAGGCGGTGAACTGCAGCAGACTGGTAAAGCAGAACCCTCCTGTTCTCATTATGTTGCACAGTAGCATTCGTCCGGTTAGAAAAGCAAAAACTGCTCTAGTTACGTTAGCAGAGATGATCTAATACAGGGAGTTGTTTTGAGAGAGATTAGGGGACGGGGAATGCAAAGAAGGAGGAAGTGGGGAGGCAGCAAGAGAAACTGCAGGAAGCTGCGCCCACCTGGGGCAGGGGCAAGCAGCCCAGAACTCACCAGGACCTGAAGTTGGTACTGCTACCTGGGCAGCCCCGAGGAGTTCCTGAGGAGCTGGGACCCTGCTCCAGGGAGGGTCCTCCTGGGACGGTTGTCATGTCTCTTAGGGGTGCAGATGGGCGGGTTCTGGGAGAGGAAGAAACCGGAAGGTAACCGACTGTGCTTGGAGCAAACGCAACTGTGGGGGGAGCTGTTGCCGGGCAACTCTGGTGGGAACAGGAAGCCATCAGAAAGGCGCTGGGCCCTTCTGCCTCCTCTCGTCCTCACGCTCTCTACGCAGAGCGCTTGGCCCACAGATGTTGTTTGTAGAGTTCCCACCCTCAGGACACAAAGCAGAACGCGGAAGGGACAATCCCGAGAGGACCGGTGATTGCCTGGCTGTGAGGACAGTCCCCAAACATTAGTTGGCAGCCACCTTTGTGTCCCGAAGCTGATGCTTTACCACCTGGGCAGGACTTGCAGAAATGCCTAATTTTCTGTTTCATTGTGTTAAAACATACGTAACATACAATTTATCATTTTAGCTATTTCTAAATGTACAATTCAGTGGCATCAAAAAAAGTCACATTGTTGTGCAGCCTGCACCACCATTCATTTCCGGAACATTTTCATCTTCCCGGAGAAGAACTCCATACCTGTTAAGCGTTACCTCTCGCCCTCTTCCCCACCACCCGTGGAAACCTCATTCTACCTTTGTCTCCATGTTTAGGAACCTCACAGAAGTAGACTCATACAGTGCGTATTCCTCTGTGACTGGCTGTTTTCACTCAGCATAATGTTTTCCAGGTTCATCCATGTTGTAACAGTGACAGAATTTCCTTCCTTTGGAAGATGGATTAAGGTGGAATCATCCAGTGAATGAATCCTCCTGGGAGAAGAGGGCAAGCTAGGGCCGGGGCGTCTGGAGGCCACCCCAGGGGCTCCGGTGTGCCCCTGTGCGCAGAAGCCACAGAGATCTTCAGTTAAGGCCATGCCCGAACGAGCCTGAAGGCCAGTGGGATCAACGAGGGCAGTGAGAGTGGGCCCCTTCCCTGAAGATGAATGTTTGCCTTGGAACAGATGGCCACACGGGACAGGTGGCATCAGCTGCGACAGGTGGACAGGTGAACAGATCCCAGGTGACAAATGCTGTACAACCAGCTGCCGGGGGACTCTCACAAACCACGTCCAGCCACGGGGTCTGCAGAGACTGGGGAGGTGTCCCACGGGGACACGGAAGTGCTCGTGAGATAGCAGCCCCAGCTCCCGCCGTGCCCGGGGTCACAGGTGTGATGGAAAGGGTGTTCCTGGGGTCCCGGCCTCCCCCTCCCCTGTGAGCACGGCTCCCCTGCAAAGGTGGGAACCAAGCTGGAGCTGGGCTGCCAAACGGGAGAGACCGCTGCCCTCTGCACGGGCCTTTGCGGCAGAAGGTCCAGAGTGGGAGTTAGGTTTCAAAAGGGAAATAAAATTTGGAGCCTTGTTTTTATCCCTGATTTTTAACAGAAAGTGTTTTGTGAGTAAAGAATGAGGTAGAGGGCTGGAGATTTACCTCAAGTGGAACCGTGCCAACACTGGACGCACAAGGGCCCGAGTTCGATCCCTCGTACAAAAAAAAAAAAAAAGAATGTGGTGGACATTTTTTAAAATCTGAAATCATGAGATTTTTCTTTCATGAAAAATCTGTGAAATAAATACTTGATTGCTGTCTCTTCCTGGCTCCTCCCAAATACTCTTTATACTTCTTGAAGCCAAAACCCGGATGAAAGCCTGAGAGCAGGCGCTTCCTTATAGTCTCTTCTGCAAGTCTCGTTCCCAGTGTTACCAACAGCATGGCGGGCAAAGGAAGAGCGAATGCTTATTGAATGCCTTCTCCACTGAGTCCAGTCACTGCTTTGAGCAGAGAAAATGGCCCCAGAAAGTCACCCTCATATCGGACAAATTCCTCTGAACATTATATAATACCTATGGGTCAGGATTTATTATTTCTACCAGTCAGATGAGCATTTGGCAGTAGTCCAGTAAAATCAGCCAGAGAGCCAGGGATTTCGCTCAGATGGTACCATGCTTACCTTGGAAGCCCAAGGGCCCGAGTTTGATCCCTGGTGCTGCAAAGAAGGTGGGGGAGAAAAAGAGAAAGAGGGAAAGAAAAAGGAAAGCAAGCTAGCTAGCCAGCCAGGGGAGAAAAAGACTCCATTGTTATTTTACATGTACAGAGCCGTCGTCTTTGCTAGTATGCTCACCTTATTTATGGGCCCAAACAGCAAGCACTGGAGAATAAAGAGCTGAGAATGAAGGTCACTTTGACTGTCTCATATGTTTGCATTTAAAATGTTCTAACACTGAGCTATCGTGAGCAGTTAGTTCATCACTAGGACTGTTCTCCAAACTGTGTCTCTGTCTGTGTCTAACCAGTTAAGTCTGGTAGCTACTACATGTCATGGACCAGGCCACCATGCTGTACTTGATCTGATCTTTCACCAGGAGATGTGTGGCTTCTCAAATCTGGCTAGGCCAAGAGTGAGTGCAGACTCTGATGTACCGTATGCCCCAGCCCCGTGGTCTTTCTCCAGGTGCCCAGGTTGGCCTGTAGATTCCAGCCTCCCAGATGAGTGCACCATATTGATAAACTCTGAACAGTCTAAAGTTGTATTTCTCTTTTGACAATCCAGAAGAGATGGTGTGTGTATACTTACACCAGATCTTCGGTTTCTAAATTCAGCTGTTGGTTATTATTCTTTCTGTATGTTAATTCTTCTGTGTTTGACTTTATAATTGTCTTGCTGGAGCGTGCAGGGAAGTGAGTACTTACAAAGCTGGGTACAGGGAGAGGTGGAGGGAGCACGGTGGTGTGGAACGGGCTGGACTGCACCCTCTTCCAAAGCCTCCCTCCGTAAGTGGAGTTGTAGGAACCACAAGGAAATGAGCAAAGGCGCTGAATGCATAAATTTCACTCCTGTTCTCAGAGTTCAGTTTTCCCCCAAGTAATGTCCTGAACTTCATATAAAATGCTTAATAAGACTATGAATTCAAGTAACTTACTGTGCTGTAGGTTCTATCTAGTTCCTGTACAACTTCAAGAGACAAGAGAATCAAGCTTGTGTCTTGCCTTAAGAATTAACTGATTATTGGGCCGGAGGGTTAGCTCAGTGGTTCCGGCGCCTGCCTCGCAAGCGCAAGGTCCTGAGTTCGATCCCTGGTAACCACATAGAAAGCTGGGTGTGGAGACACGCCCACCAACA
>PVIC010025118.1:14782-25627 GCA_004025085.1 Thryonomys swinderianus
AAAAAAAAAAAAAAAAAAAAAAAAAAAAAAAAAAAAATGCTGGGCGTGCTGGCTCACGCCTGTAATCCCAGCACTTGGGAGGCAGAGACAGGAGGATTGCTGAGTTTGAAGCTTGCCTGGGCTCCATAGTGAGCTCAGAGCCAGTCTGAACTACAAAGCGAGACCCTGTCCCCCCAAAAAAAAGAATTAACTGATTATAAAGAAATTTTTTTCTTTCATAAGCAGTTGAAGTGCCTCACTGCCTTGATTTTTACAGGCCTAAGTATCTGTTTGCTCTCCGGTCATACGAGCATTGCCCCTGAAGCTTTGCCTTTTTTGGACACTCATTTTCTATACTGTCAGTGATTAATTTAGTTAGCTTTCAGCCCCCTGTATGGTTGGCTGCCAGATGCCTTTTCTGGAGCATTAATGATGCTTACAGAATTTTCATATTTTCTGAACAGATTGAATTAGAACTACCAATGGTTCTTAAAAAGTAATCACGTGTTTGAATTGCAAGCAACAGAAGTTAATTCAGGGCCCCTTAATCAGAGAAGAAGATTCCCTGGAATACGCTAGAGCTGGCACACCATGAGTCACGTGTAGGCTGGAGAGCAGGCACGGGCCAGGTCGGTGAGGAGCAGGCCCTGGCCCTCCCATTTGATCGGGGCGCTGGTACAGGGCCATGGGCTGTAGTCACTGCTGTATACCATCCCGGGTCCTTTCCCCAGTAATGTCTTACTTTGGATTCAGTGTCCAGAAGTCATGATAGTTTATACCTGGGTCACATGAAGAAACCTAAAATAATAGAAATGCGTCCTCTAATAGCTCTGGAGGCCACATACTCTACATCAGTCCATCAGCAGGCCCGTGCTCTTACTGCGGGTTCCTTGCCTTCTGTAGTTCCTGATGGTTCTAGACCAGCGACAGGGGATATTTGAGAGCTTTGTGCTAACAATAGCCCTCTGCAGTACTTGTGCCACAGGGTCAGTGCTGTACCCATTCCTCGGCTTTGGAGGCATCGCTCCCATCTCTGTATCTCTTCTATCTTCCCCCTTCTCTTTTATACCTGCTATTGCAGTAGGACTGACGTGTATGATACAGAATCGTCTCACCTTGAGATCCTCGATTACATTTGCAAATCTCCTTTTGTAAGTCAGACTGAGCCGAGTTCCAGCAGTTAAGAATGGGCAGAGCTTTTCGGAGGCCACCAGTCCCTTGAATCTTCCTCTTGGGGGACAAGTACTGGGAGACGCCTGCTGGGGGGGCGGGCCCCGGGTCACCCTTCCTGTCTGTGGAGTCCCCAGCAGAAAGTGCGGGTGGGTATCAGAGAGCCAGTGTACGCCAGAGAAGGGCCTCCTCGGTGCCAGCACTGAGGCGTTTCTGAGGCCGCGGGGGAGGCCAGGGAGCACCGGTGGGAGCACAGAGAGGCGGTAGAGAACGTGAGCCAGCTGCCCCAGCTATGCCTGTCAGGTGGTCTAGAGGAAGAGGGAGGTTCCGGGCAAGGGAACAGCTGAGCAACAGGCACGGCACAGTCAGTTGTACAAAGCGCTCAGAGAATGACAAGTCGGGACCGTTACGCTAGGTTAAGAGCCTGTTCCAGAGTGTAAGTCAGTCATCAAACGGACTCTTTTTTTTTCTTCTTCTGTCAAAGCAAGAGTTTTCCCGTGACAAAGCCATCTGTTGAATTACCGCACGTCCTTTATACGGTCCTTATTCATGGGAACAAAGAGTCTGCTGGCTGCCTGCTGCCAGGAGAGTCCACAAAGCGCGGGCCAGAGGCTGGAAATGGGACGTCAGAAGAGGAGAGAGTGAGCGGCGGGCGTCAGAGCCCAGCGGGGCGCTCTGGGTGACGTGTCAGAGGGTTTGGACCCAGTGGAGCCTGACGGGGAGTCCACCAGGAAAATGGAGTGCAGGTCAGATCCCAAGGGACAGAGTCCCACAGGCAGGGCCTTGGGACCACGGGGACCATCGGGTCCGTTTGCTTTGCAAAACTTAGCTTCTTTATTCTGGCGTTGCTTTACCGTGTCTTCATCAGTTTGAAGTGAAATGAGGAAAATAAAGGTTATCCGGTCAGTTTTTCAGGAAGCTAAGCTTTATTCCCTCTTCAAAGGCTTTGGTTGGAAATCACAGCCTCCTAACTGTGAGGGGAGTGTTCTGTCAAACCCGCAGATGAAGTCATGATCAAAATAGGGTTTAAATATCTAAATCAGCGCCCTCAATCCCCTTATCTGCTTATCTGTGTCCATAAAAAAAAATCACCTGTGGCAAATAACCCTTTGAGATTTTTCTGGACTGTGAAATACGCAAGAGTGGGGGCTGCTGGACCAAGTAATGGCTTGACTTTAGCCTGAAAACACGGGAAAGGCACGGAGACCACCGAGAGGCTGAGTCAGGAGTGGAACGCACATTCTTGTCCCTCCAGAACTGACCAAACTTTGTACGCATATGAGTGCTCTTTCTGGAACTCAAGTATCTAATCAGATCTGATTAATTCTATGTCCTCAGTAGTGACCTTGGAGTCTAAACACATGATTGAAAGATGCCAGGACATAATTTTCCCTCACATTGCCCTCCTGTTTCCGTCCCTAGAAAAACTCATCAGCTGACACGGAGTTACAGCGCACGGCATGACCTTCGTTTGAAACCTTGTTCAACAATCCTTCCCCAATAAAATGTCTGTGAGGCTCCTCACCTCCTCCTGCCTAAGCTCCCCTTCCTGCGAGGAGAGAGGACAGGTGGTGATGTTTGGTTTCTCTCTAATACTGCTCTTCTTTATTATCAGAAAGTTTCCGAGCAAGCTGCTCTTCCGGGGAGCTTGCACCGCTCATCTCTGCAGACTTAGAGCTGGCTTTGTCCAACTGACCAGAGAAGCAAACGCCTGTGGGAAGCTGGACGCCCTGCTTTCACGTTCCCTACATCTGACATACGATTGTCTTGTTCTTTTCTGGAATTCTCTAATCTATAAAATCAAAATGAATTGCAATACAATTACAGTGGATATGGCTAGTCATATCCTGTGGGGGGATGGCGTTTCATAATGAATCTCATGATCTAAATTGTCCTGGGAGTCCTGATTTTGTATCAGATTAAGAACAATGTCATCCTCTTTTTATCATTCTTGTTTATATTACTTTCCAGTAGCCACAACACACGTTCCCACCCAGACAGTATCACGTGCAGTCCTTTATTTAGATTTTGGAGGTAATATCCTACTCCAACGTGAAATCTGTTTAGACATGGTCCATTTGGTCTGCTTGCCCTAAGTTCTGCCCTCCTGCTGTCGGCCGGTTCTCAGCAAGTACTTTCTCCAGAGCGGTTTGGTTGATCCCGATGAGCTTTCACGGAGGGCCCACATTCTCCCCGTGTTGCGTGTTTTGTTGTCCTGAAGCCCTAAGTTTGTCCTGCTCGTAGGATTTAAGTCGTTCCTTCTCTGCCGTTTTCGCCAGGATCTTTTCGGCAGATTGAGAAAACCTTTCATGTCTGGCAGAGAATCTGAATGAGGCTGATTCACTGGCTTCATTATTTAGGAGTCATGGAGTCAGGGCGTCACCCCAAAGTACAGAGGAAACGCTGCCTCCTGTCCGCACCCCTCCGTCAGTCACAAGCTTGCTTTCTTCCTTGCGGCTGTTACTCTGTGCTGATTTCCCTCAACCTTTGATTCCAGACAGTGGGGACCCCTCCACTATCTTTGCTATTTGCGTAGGTACCAGTACGACTATTGCTTAGTGGATGCTGTTGGTGTTTTGTTTTGTTTTTTTTGGAGACAGGGTCTCGCTTTGTAGTTCAGGCTGGCCCTGAGCTCACTATGTAGCCCGGGCAAGCCTTGAACTCAGCAATCCTCCTGCCTCTGCCTCCCGAGTGCTGGGATGACAGGTGTGAGCCACCACGCCCAGCACTGTGGTATGTGGCAGGCGCCAGAACCACTGAGCTAAATCTCCAGCCCTGCTGTTGGTGTTTTTAAAATGTAATTATGGTAGTGCTGTAACAGCGGGTGGCTGGCAGCTCCTTGATCACTAACATGCACAGGGGGTGAATCCTGATGACCTCTGCTGTTCTACCCTCATTTCTTTTCTTCCTGAGCAACCTCCTTTGATTTAATTTGCTCCCATGGCCCTAACGCCAAGTCCTCAATTAATAATGACCTTTACGTGATTATCATCCAATCTGATTTCCTGAGCTTTCTGCTCATTTTGCTGTTTCCTTTAGATGCTACAGAGTAAGAGCTCTCTACGTTTTAATTGTCTATTTCATTGTGTTTCCCATATTAAATCCTGGGCTCCCGTGTGGTGAAGGGAGTCAGGAGAAACTGTTTTATCTTTACCCTTAGTGACTTATGTGTACCATGCCTTACAAACATATAATTAGTATTTATTGATCACGTGAATGCATATTTTATTCTAGTGCAGAAAATCCTTTTTTCCTCCTTATATTAATTTGGCCTTAGTCAGTCATAGTTTAAAAGGTTGAACCTCTTCCTAAGAAAACTCACAATACATGACTTACCCCCAAATTTCAGAGGGTTTAATTTAGGAACCTTTGCCCTACAGGATAGCATCCCATATATTTAAAGAAATGAGGGAAAATGTATTCATTTTACTATCAAATATGCAGAGATATATGGCTGATAGAGTAAAACTTTTTTTTTTTTTGAGACAGGGTCTCGCTTTGTAGTTCAGGCTGGCCCTGAGCTCACTATGGTGCCCAGGCAAGCCGCCGCGAACTCAGCAATCCTCCTGTCTCTGCCTCCCGAGTGCTGGGATGACAGGCGTGAGCCACCACGTCTGGCATTGTGGTATGTGGTGTTGACTGTTGGTGGGCGTGTCTCCACACCCAGCATTCTATGTGGTTACCGGGATCGAACTCAGGACCTTGCGCTTGTGAGGCAGGCGCCGGAACCACTGAGCTAACCCTCCGGCCCTAGAGTAAAACTTTTTAACGATACTATCTTATCTGGTTTGGTCTTTACTCAGAGACTTCTTTGAGAAGGTTATATGATGTGAACATTTTAGATAGGCGTGTATTTGGATTGTAGTTTAGGAAAATTAAGCAAAGTTAACAATATATGTAAGTGTTCTGGGATATAGTGAGCCGTGTAGATAAACCTCCTGCCTCTGTTCCCACCCTGGCATCTCACAAGACCTTCCACACCTTTTAAAGTTCTTTTCACTGGCTACTCTTCCCAGCCAAGGTGTTGAAAACTTTGCCTGCAGGGGCTGAAGGGCTAATTTCTGTGGGCACTGATGCCTGAAGGAAAGGCACATGGGTAACCAAGTCAGCTGGCACAACGGATGGATGCCCAAATCAGAGCCCACATCCCAGAGTGTACCCTTGAGCTTGAGTCACTTGGTAAACAAGCACCGTCTCCTCTATCCTTTATCCTAAGACTTCATGAAGAAAGATGAGGCCCTTTCACGTCCTTCTTAAATACGCTGTCTATGAATCCACCTCTTTGGTTCTCCGGAGCACAGATTGTATAAATGTGATCCAGAGACAGCTGAGGTTAAACTCCGTCCATGAACTCGAAAGACATAGAGAAACTCACAGACACAGCTGGTGACGCTCCAGGAACCACGACTGTGGTGTCAGTGGGACGTGGGGCGGGACCAGAGCGGCACGGCCCAGAACTCTGACAATCACTGTGTCTGCCGAGGGCTGCTGTGTGTGACAGCGTAGTACACACCCACGCGACGTGGAGATGAGGAGACGTGGCTGTGAGCTGCAATATGGACTGAAGGCCAGTGGCTTCATTCGTGGCAAACAATGAGGACCCGTGGCATTTACTCTAGAATGACCTTTTCGTGCCACCTGAGACTTCTCTTATAATCACATCTTATGCCTCCAAAGTTCCTGCATTACAAAATGCTTTCTGGGATGGAAGGTGTGATTATTTTTAAGTAGCTAAGAGCCTTTCAGTGAGTTTCATGACCAACTTAAGAAAACGGAAGAGATTAAACATGAACGATGAAAAATATAAACAAATAGGAATGATGAAAAATAACTAGGAGTACCTTTCAAAATGATATAGAAAAAGCTGATAATACAAACAAATATTGACCAGTTCTGTTCCACCCAAATGTTATAGTAGTTTAGTAATATTGTCTTAGCGTACATTTAATTAAACCAGTGGATGCTGTTGACTATCCATGTTTGTAATTTTTCCAGAAACAAGATGAAATTATTCAATTTCATTTTGGGAGTGAGTACTGTAATGTTTTACAGAAAGCTTAAGAATTGCTTTATAACTTGCATATGTAATAATGGCACTTTCCCCATATTAACCTTTCTCTGTAGGCTTTCTGGGTAATTCAGTTATAGGTCAAGAGGTCAACTTGAGTCATAGCTGGCTTAATAATTTTATTATGTAAAGTGACATTTATCATATTTTTTGTTCCAGAGTCTGTATTCTCCCAGAAACTCATAAGAAATGATTCATTCATCATGGGAAGGACAGCACTGTTTGATTTCACTCCTACAACTTTGCATTTCCGGTACACACTGAGAGAGTCATTCAAAGTGTTGCCATGTAAGGGCAGTAACCACCATGATTTATAAAGGCCAGAACTGATTTCCTCAATGAAGAATGACTCAGGTGAGTAGCTGTCAGCTTTTACTGCCATTCAAATACTAGGGAAGTTTTTGCCAATGAGCATGGTTAGTAAAATAGTCTCTGTTTTTATCATTTAAAATTTTTGACAATACAATATAAAGTAAGTTGAGTTCAGTTTTGTACCAGGTGGAAGAAAGTATATGACAATACTTGTATGGGGTAAAAAAGAAAGTCATACATAGTTAGTACTTTTTATGATTTTCTAGGCTTAAGTGCATTTTAAGATTATTATTATTATTATTTTTTATACAAGATCCTGCTTTGTAGTTCAGGCTGGCCCTGAGCTCACTATGTAGCCTGGGCAAGCCTTGAACTCAGCAATCCTCCTGCTGCTGCCTCCCAAGTGCTGGGATTACAGGTGTGAGTCACCATGCCTGGGTAAAAAGATAGTTTTTAAAATAATATGTAGGTGTTAAGTTTGAGGACCCTGTATTAAGAAAAACATGATAGAGCTACATTTTTTTTTCTTTTCTTCTGAGACAGGGTCTCACTTTGTAGTTCAGGCTGGCCCTGAGCTCACTATGTAGCCCAGGCAAGCCTCGAACTCAGCAATCCTCCTGTCTCTGCCTCCCAGAGTGCTGGGATGACAGGCGTGAGCCACCACGCCTGGTACTGTGGTATGTGGTACTGATTGCTGGTGGGCGTGAGTCTCCACGCCCAGCATTGTATGTGGTTACTGGGGATTGAACTCAGGACCTTGTGCTTGCGAGGCAGGCGCCGGAACCACTGAGCTAATCCTCTGGCCCTAGAGCTACATATTTTATAAAATTTTATAATGAAAGTCTTTTAAAACTGTCTTGACCAACTTGTATTTTAACTTTAAAATTGCAGTAAGCATATCTTTGAAATTTTAGGCAAAAATTTATATTCTTTCTTTTTAGTATTGCGTCCTTTGGGGTCATTTATAATAGAAGAGTGATTTATGATATTTATATTTGTCTTTTGTTATAAAAATGTGACAATTATACATCTATGATACATCTTTAAAGCAAAACTCTACTAAGCAGAGACTCATAAAACACAATCAGGAAAACTGAGTCTTAGCTCTTCAGTCCTGTGAGTGTTGACTGTGCACAAGGCCAGGAGTATTTTCAGCTCATGACCACAGACTTGTGGACCAACTCGTCTGCTGAAAAGTCTTCCAGAGGCAGCTGGAGACACAGTTTGTTCTAATTAATTTTTTTTTTTTTGAGAAATTCAGGCTGACCCTGCATCACTAGGTACCCCAGGCTAGCCTCAAACTCTTGGCAATCCTCCTGCCTCTGCCTCCCGAGCGCTGGGATTACAGGTGTGAGCCACCTTGCTTGACACTGTAATAAATTATTGAATGGTGCTTTGTGTTAGCACCATCCAAGGCACTATATATCTAAGTATATTTCTATATAAATAGTATACTTATGTGATATCTTACATATGTGAGTTAGACATTGCATTTACCTTACAACAGCTGACGCTCTAGCCGGGAGATATTCAGGGTGGGGAGTTCAGAACGGTATTGGGAGAATGGCATGAAGCAGCGGCGATAATAAATTGGCCGTGAATAGAGGTATTAGGAGAGGTCACACCTGCAGTTACCAGGAGATCTGTGTGCAGGAGGCAGAAGGACCCTCGCCCGCTCTGCGGTGCTGCCTGCAAGCGAGCCTCCCTCCCGGGGAGCCGCGCAGAGACGCCCCAGGAAGGCCTCTGTGCTGTCAGCTTTCCTCCCTAGGTCAGCCCTGAACAGCTGTGTGCGGGGACACAGGACACAGTCACTGGCCAGCCTGGGGCCACTTACCGGTCCGGGGAGGGCGACATGGAATGACCGGAAGGAGGCGCGTGGTGAGCTAGACCGGAACAAAAGAGACACTAGCTATTGTCGTTTACTTGGAGGGAGAGGTACCCAGAGTATGCTTTTAAATAGAAATCTGATCACACCATTTTAAACCCATCTGCCATCGCATTTATGATAAATCCAAATTAGTTCTTCTAATTTTCCTGTGCATTACTTCATGTGATGTCTCCCCGCCTTCCACAATAGTTTTCCTTTTCTCAAGACTCAGCAAGGCAGCTAACCACGTGAGCTACCCACGTGAGCCCCAAGCACGGGGCTGCAGGCCATTTACACTGTCTCTCCATGCCCATCTTCACATGCCTGACTTTGCTATCCCTCTGTCTGTCTGTCTCTCTCTGTCTCTCTCTCTCTCTCTACACACACACACACACACACACACACACACACACCCAGCACATTTATTTTTACTGTTGAGAGATGATTCTCCATATTCTGCACTGGCTTCTCCGTGTGTGTGTGTGTGTGTGTGTGTGTGTGTGTGTGTGTCTGTGTGTGTGTACCAGCTTTTGTTCTGCAGTATCTCCTCAAGGATGCTTGACTGACACTCAAGTTGGGAAGACAGATGTAGAAAAATGTCTCCTTCAGGTCATAGGAGTTTTTTTAGACTAAGATAGTAATGTTTCTCTGTCTATGGCAAGAAGAGGTTGACTGGGGCCTTCCTTATAAGACAGAATAGGGTTAGACTTCTTCACCCAGAGCACAAACCCACTGTGTGCAGACTTTCCGCCAGGGCCTGTCTCTGCTTCACCTCCGTGGGGGCAGGAACCAGGGACACTTGCAGCTCTGCTGCTTGCTGTGCTGTGAGCATTAAAATCACCTGCTCCTGCCTTCAGCCTTACAGCTTTTCCAGCATCTGTGAAACTACAGCAAGCTCATTTGTTAGCCTGCAAGCAGAGGTTGGGTGGCTCTTACCAGAGGTACAATTTACTTCCAGTAAATATGCGTCCTGTAGAGGTTAAAAACCAGGGTTTGGGCTGTAGTGTCATGGTAGAGCGTGTGCAGAGCACGCACAAGGCTTTGGGTCCATTCCCAGCGCTAAAGAAACAAAGAAACCACCAGCACAAAGAAGGCATGGAGTATTTGCATCAGCTCCAACTCCCTTCCCTTCCCCTTGGCAGTTAGTTTTCTCTCTGCTTCGTTCCTTGACTTGCATTGGTCAGAATTCAGTACACTTCACTTGCTGTTTCACTTGTATAATTATAAAAAGAGTTTTGGAACTTATTTAGAATTGGAAAAAAAATTGAACAGGAAAGGAAGCACAGACTAGGGGTTTCTTTGGAGTGAGAATAGGCAGGATGTGATATTGATAGGTCCTGTGAAAAGCCCAGGAAGTAGAGAAAATACAGTGTGATTCTGAACAGGAATACAGAGACTGCCAGAGCGGGTGCCAGAGCTGTGCCAAGGGAGGTGGGCAGAGCTCGCAGGGCCGGGGACAGGACAGAAGAGGTGGCTCAGGCCAAGCAGCCACCAGGGCTTTTGTCAGCTCCCCCCCCACAAAAGCAATCTGCTCTTTCTTTATTCTTTCTGCTATGTTTCATCACCACATTTATTACTGTTTTTGACATTTAGCATTCAATTTTGTTGTTCGTTCATTGCAAGATTACAGTGTATATTGTATAGACTACTTGAATAGTGACAAGAAAAATAAATGGCAGCACTTCTGAAACAGTATTGTTATGTGAAGGGTAAAATAGCAAGTCCAAGTTTTCTTTCATTAAAAAAGGTTTTCCTGTCTTAGGAAAGTTAGGGTTGTAAGGAACAGACATAAAATCAAGCGTGGACTACCTGAGAGCTAAAATGGATTCAGTAGAGACAAAGGCAGAAAGTGGACTCGGCCCAAGTCAGCGCCGTGAGATGAAGGTTTTGTGGCATTGAATGGCCCTGGGTGCTGCCTGGATCCCACCTGGGAACTGGACCTAGAAGACCGTCTTCCGGTCTGTCCTCCCTCCTACTCACGCTCCTCCACAGAGGGCAGGAACTAGCACCACCTCCCATTGTGCTCTTCTCACGCTTATTTTGCCAGATCTGGTTTTTCTTGACTCATCCATGTTTCTGTGGCTTAAAGCAGATGCCACGCGACTGCAGTCCGTTCCCTGTGGTCACCTAAGTGTTTAAGCCTCAGCGTAGCTTCTTTCCACCCGGGCCCCAGGTGACGTAGCTAGGGTCAGAGGCAGCTGCATACCGGTTAGCAGTGAGGAGCCACTCTGTGTTAAAATACACAGTCTTATTGGCTTAGGCAGAGACTTTATGAATAAAACCTCCCTAGCACAAGAACTAGCAGAAAGAATCAATAAATGGGATCTCATCCTACTGAAAAGCTTCTGCACAGCCAAAGAAGTCGCTGGCACTGCTAGAAGACAACCAACAACATGGGAAAAAATCTTTACTAGCTGTGTATCAGACAAAGGGCTATTATCGACAATAT